>WOVY01014030.1:0-165612 GCA_013436015.1 Rhipicephalus annulatus
CTCGCCGGCCGTGTCGCTAGCGTCACAAATACCAACTTCGGTAATACGGTACGTGAATGAATAAAGAAGGTATGTGACTTGTGCAAACATGAAAATCATTACATGCGTGCTATGTAACAACATGAATACATGCCACACTCTTGATGCGCTGGCGGCCGTTTTACTAGCTTCACTAATACCAAGTTTGGTACTACGGGAGATGAATGATTCATGAAGGTATCATACTGTTGCAAACATGATAAACTTGAGGTGCGTGTCATATAACAATATGACTACATGCTACTCTCATGACGTGCTAGTGGCCGTTTCGTTAGTGTCACAAGTACGAAACTCGGTATTACGTGACGCGGATAGATGACATAGGTAAACGACACATTCAAACATGATAATTACGACATGCATGTCATATAACAGCATGACTGCATGCCACACTCATGGTGCGCTCGCGGTCGTTTCACTAGCTTCATATATACCGAGTTTGGTATTACGTGACGTCTATGGATGATGAAGATATGTGACTTGTGCAAACATAAAAATTACGAGATGCCTGTTATGTGAGAACATGACTACATGTCACAGTCAAGCGCTAATACATTTCGACGTGATGCGGTGCGCGTGCTCGTCGGCCTTCATTTCGTCACGTCACGCTGGTGTCGCCATGCCAGGTGCCCGTCCTGCCATATACTCGCAGCGCGCGCCGCGCTGCATTGCTTTAATGCAAGCACGTTTCCGTGCGTCCGGCGTTCATCAGTCAGGAAAAGACTGAGACGCAATGTTGTCTGGGTAACGCATCGGCTCGAAATTCAGCATGTCACACTTCACGCTTTTAGATGCGGAGCATCTAATACTCGAGGCTTGTAGTGCAGCGCCGTCCGCAAGCTTCCTCCTCCTTCTTCCACCATCTGTGCATCCCTTCCTCCTCTACACACCGTGCGCGCTTCACTCCTCCACCATCTGTGCACCCTTCCTCCTCTACACACCGCGTGCGCTTCTCCTCTTCACGAACATTCGCTAGCTGTATAATGTAGCGCGCATGCGCCGTCACGCTTCGAGAACATCGGCAGCTGACGCGCGCGCATGCGCCGTCGCGCTTCGAGAACATCGGCAGCTGACGCGCGCGCATGCGCCGTTGCGCTTCTCCCCCTTCTCGAACATTCGACAGCTGACAGTGCATGCGCCGTCGCGCTGTATATATACTCAAGGTCGGCGCTCGCTCGCTCAGTTGCCGCTCGTCGGTTGGTTTGTACGGCGCGTCGACGTCCAAGGTCGCGGTGAAATGAATTCCAACGAATCCACAAACACAATGATCGACGTCCCTTCGACCAGCGCCGCCCTTTCGCATACGTGTGTACGTGTTCACTCATTTAACACCCCCTCCTACAACCACGTTAACCAATTTAGCCATCGACCCAAGTAAGTCGCAATTTAACACCCCATTTCACAACCACATTAACCAATTTAGCCATCGACCCAAGTAAGTCGCACTTTAACACCCCGTTAACCAATTATATACTCCGCATCTTCCTCAGTGTTCCCCCGAGGGAAGCTGCGGGCAATTTTTTTGCCCTCAAGCCGCGCCGACGGACGCTGGTGGTCGGTCTATGGCGACCAGCGTAGACTATGGAGTGCTCGCGTTTTGCTAACGTAGCGTCACTGTGCCCAGCGTGCGCAGGCGTCAATGCTACATTGGAGTATATTGGGCCCTTCATGTTGTACTCACTGCCATTTTGCTAGCTCGACATCTACCGAATTGGGTGTTACGTGACGTCAATGTGTGACGAAATATATGACTGGTGCAAACAAAATAACGCTGTCACACGTGTCATGTAAAAACATGGCAACATACCACGCTCACAGCGTGCTAGCGGGCGTGTTGCTAGCTCCACATATACTAAAGTTGGTATCACGTGACGTGAATAGAGGACGAAAGTAAACGACACATCCAAAATGATAATTATGACACGTAAGACATGTACGGTATCATATATCTCCAACTCCGAACGTTGTGCTGACTTTAGAGTGACATAACATCTTTGCTCATTCGTGCTTCGCATATCTTCGATTCCCACTGTACGTGGGACCTGCCAATTTTTTTTCAACATGGTGCAGCTTATGGTGCAGTAACATGGTGCAGCAACATGGTGCAGCGTGCAGCTCGGCCCCGCAGGCTCGTGCAGCGCAAACCATCCGGAGGCCATTAGTGTCGGCTAGCCCGCTTAACTTGAAGTCACATTGTGTCATTGCCCTTTTTTCCAGAGTGCATCATCTCGATGCTTGTGCCGGACTGGCTGCATGGCGGTCATTCATAACACCTCATAGTGGATGCAGTTAACGTCGAACAACGGTGCGTCCTCGACGTTTCGTTGTCTGACGTTATATGGTTTCATCCTGACGACATGCACACTTTCCGTGTGATGCCGCCGTCATGATGAAATATCTTGTCCCTCTGGAATAACTTCGTAGTTAAGCGAGCCGACGCGGCGGAGCACTCTGTACGGACCAAAAAAAGCAGCGAAGTAGTTTTTCCGATAGGCCCACATATTCGCACAGGAATCCACATCCATACTGTGTCTCCTAATGCGTACCGGACGTCCCTTCTTCGCAGATTGTATCGGTGTGTGTCAGTTTTCTGCTGTTGGAAAATGCGATATCTTGCCAGCTGTCTGGCTTCTTCTGCTCTTTGTATGTAGCCGTGAACGTCATAGTCATTCTCGGATGTCTCGTCAATAGCTAACATTGCATCTATAGGTGTCGTTACCGTCAGCCCAAAAACAAGTTGGAATGGTGTCACCCGTGTTGTCTCTTGCATTGCAGTGTTATAGGTGAATGTTGCATAGGGTAGTATTTTTTCCCAAGTATGGTGTTCTATGTCCACGTACATTGAAAACATATCAGCCAGTCGTTCGGTAAGACCATTCGCTTGAGGATTATATGCGGCCGCTTTCTTATGAGTGGTGTGGGTCAATTGTATTATACATTTCATGAGGTTGGCTGTAAATGCAGTTTCGCGGTCCGTGATCAACGCTCTTGGAGCTCCGTGCCGCCGTCCGATGTTGGAGACGAAGAATTGAGCTACTTCAACTGCTGACTCCTTTAACAAGAGTCGCTGTCCGGCATATCAGGTTATATAGTCGTTCGCAACTATTATCCAATGTTTTCCCGACGACAACGTAGGAAATGGGCACAGTAAGTTGATTCCCACTTGTGTGAATGGGGATTTTGGTGGTTCTATTGGTTGAAAGAGATCTGCTGGTTTCAGCGGTGGCGTTTTACGTCTACGGCAGTCCCGGTAAGTTTTGACATAGTGTCGTACAGAGCTAACCAACTTCGGCCAGTAGTATTTCGTGCGAATGTGGGCTAACGTTCTGTTTACTCCTGAATGTCCAGCTGTTAGATCTTCGTGGCGAGCCTCGAAAATCTCTGGTTGGTAAAGTGAGCGGACGACAAGCAGGAATGTCCCTGTATTGTTGTCAAAGTTCCTTTTATACAGGATGTTTCGTACGACGAACGTTGACAAGTCTTGCGCAAAAGGTTGCGGAACATCGACAGATTGCCCTTGTAGGTAATTGATCAAGAGGAGTATCTCAGAGTTAAATTTCTGATCATGTGCCATCTCTACAGTGTCACAGCTTTCAAGAAAACAAACTCTTAACCATCCTCGGTGGAAGCAGAAACAGCGGGTTGAATTGTAGCACGTGACAAGCAATCCGCATCACCATGCTTGCGACCTGACTTATACACAAGCGTGATATCGTACTCCTGTAATCGCAGGCTCTATCGTGCAAGCCTTTCACATGGGTCCTTGAGATTTCTCAGCAAGCATAGCGCATTATGGTCACTTATAGCTCGAAAAAGCCTACCACATAAATATGGTCGAAACTTGCTGATAGCCCATACCGCGGCAAGGCATTCTTTCTCGGTCACTGAGTAGTTCACCTCAGCTTCCGAAAGAGTGCGACTAACGTACGCAATGACTCGTTCTTGTCCGTTTTGCCATTGGGTGAGCGCGGCCCCAAGACATAAATTGATTGCATTCTTGTGGATATCTGTTTCTGCTCCCTCGTCAAAATGCGCTAGAACAGGATGGCTTTGAAAACACTTAAACACTTCCGTAGTTCACTGAAGGCATCCTATTCTTCGCCAAGCCGTACAAAAGGCATTTCCTTTTTCGTTAGCCGCATCAGTGGTTCAGCGATATGTTAAAAATCTTTAACGAACCATTCATAATTGGCACAGAGATCTAAAAATCGCCGAACAGCCTTCTTCTCTGTTGGCTTCGGAAATTTCGCTACGGCCTCAGTTTTTCCAGGGTCTGGGCAGACGCCTCCTGCACTGATGACATGACCTAGAAAAAGGGGTTCACAAAAGCCAAAATGGTATTTATGCAGTTTTATCGTCAAGTCCGCTGTTTTTATAGCGATGAGCATGGCCCAGAGCCTTCCAAATGTTGCCCTAAGGACGCAGAGAAGAATACAAGATTGTCAAGATAAACCAGACACGACTGTCATTTCAGACCGCGAAGCGCTGCGTCCATCATCCGTTGAATTGTGGCGGTTGCTGAACAAAGGTCAAAGGGGAGTACCTTGAACTCATATACACCATCGGTTCTTACAGACGCTCTTTTTTGCCATCTCTTTTGTCAATTTCTACCTGCAAATATCCAGTTTTCAGATCCAGTGAGGAAAAATACCTCGCATTTCGCAGTCTATCCAGAGTTTTGTCACTTCTTGGAAGAGCATGAACATCCCGTTTGGTGACGGCATTGAGCTTCCGGTAATCAATGCAGAAACGTAAGATTTGGTCTTTTTTTCACAAGAACAACAGGTGACGAAAATGGACTTGATGAAGGCTGGATCATGTCTTCCCAGAGCATTTCTTTAACCTGATTACCCTTAGCTTCTCTTTCTTTTGAAGCTACTTGGTAGGGATGCTGGTATATAGGCCCCACTGACTTGTGGACAAAAATGCGATGTTTGGCGGTAGGAGTGCATCGAACTTAACATCACAACGATAAACATTCGGCGAATTCCCTTACAAGAGCCTCTATTTGCTCTTTTTGGCCTGGTAGTAGCCTTGACTTGATGTCGACGGCTGCAAGGACTGACTCTGCGCCTTCCAAATCAGACTCATTGGCTTCGAAAATGCGCAGCTATGTAACCTGGACGAAATCATTGACTGGCGATGACGGTTTCCTTTGCAACGTTCTGCACCTATTTTTCAAATCTAGAACACTCGTACATCCCTCACGTGACTTAACAATGCCTTGCGCCATGGAAATTCTTTTTTGTAGTATTCAGGCAGTCTTGACAGCAAATCCTTCAAACTCACTGAATGCTTTGTTGATTACTGCGACAGATAGGCTCAATCTTGGCGGCACCATTACGTCATCATATGCAACACAAAGGTCGTATACGTTTTCTTCAGTTTCAAAGGTAGCAGTCATGTGCTTAGTCGAGAATGAGACAGAAGATTCTCGCAAGTTAATTACAGCGCCATTAGCTCGTAAGAAATCCATGCCGATAATCAAGCCTCTTGAGCATTCCAGCAGCACAATAAAACTGGTTACATACGTGAAACACCGTACTCCAATTCTTGTTGTGCATATTCCAGATGGGTCGATGAGGCGCCCTCCTGCTTTGCGTAATTGTGGTCTCTTCCAAGGAGTCAGCACTTTCTTCAGTATTTTAGAAAGGCTGCTACCTATCACTGAATAATATTCGCCATTATCTACCAGTGCGATGACTTTGTAACCGTCAACTCACACACGTAAATCCAAAGCAACGTCACTATCGAAGCATCGGTTTCTTAGTCGGCCGTCGTTCAGAGTCAGCGATGGAGGTTTTTCTGCATTAGCGTTCACAGCGGCCTTGCCTCCACAGGTCACTGACTCTTGTTTTTCCGACCCGGGCTAGGGCAACGAGACCTTGGAGAGCTTGCTGAAGGTCGGGGGCTAGCCGACTTATACCTCCCCGCGGTCTTTGCTCAATGTTGGTGTCGTTAGAAGCCACTTGAGCTTTGACGACTTGACAAGTATTCTTCAATTTCGAAGAGACGCTCACCTTTTCATGGTCGATGTGCATGGACAGAAAAAGCACGTAGTCCTGTTTGGCGGTAGTGACACGTTTGGCAGAGGTGACCAGCCTCCCCACAGTGGTAACAATGCGGTATCCTGTCGGGAGAGCACCAGACATCGCTCTTCCTGCGTCTCCTCCCGGGCGTTGGCTGCAGGGTGCTCGGCAGCAGCGGGCACTGCATAGCTGTAGCGGCCGCGACGTCCGCACGTCCTGAAGATCCTTGCAGTAGCACATTGGCATATGTCATTCTCGTCTGCTATTGTAGTGGCGGTTCTGGATGTGCGTTGCTAGAAGGTACAAGTACCACCTGCTGGACCACCTCATGGATCACGTCGGCCAGAGAAGAAAGCATTGGAGCGTTCTGGTCAAGGCACTGCTTCTGGAGCTCTTCTCGCACAACAGACCACACTGGCTCGCGTAGTGCTTCCGTGCTGTTAACCGAAGACTGGTGGCAACATGTCCAATGAAGTGATGATCGCATCCTGGTTGTATAACCTTGCTCGCTGTTGTAGCCTCCTTAACGTCGTAGTTGCCTCGAAACGAAACTCAGTGACGGTGTGCGGCGGGCTCCGAATTAGTCCGGCAAAGAGTTCTTGCTTCGCGCCTCGCAGCAGATGATGCAGCTTTCTATCTTCGCTCATATTTGGATCAGCTCATCGGAATAGGCGAGCCATATCTACCACATACATGGCGACACTTCTATTATCGTGCTGATTTTGTGTCTGGAGAGCAGCTTTAGCTCTCTTAATGGTCTGCATTCGGGAAAGCAATGAGCAGCTCCCGTTGAAAGTCATCCCACGACCGAAAAGCAGCTTCGTGGTTTTCATATCAAGTTCGTGCGCTCTTTTGCAGCGTGAAGTAAGCACTTCCAAGTTTGCGCTATTCCCCATATTCGATAGCTTTTGCGACGCGTTGAAAGTGCTCAAGCCAGTCGTTCACGTTTTTGTAGCTTTCGTCATGGGAAGGCTGTGGTAGCATTGACGGGATTACTACAATGTTGGCTAGAGCGACCTGAGCTGTAATGTCGATTGCGTACCCGTTCACAGCCGCTGAGGTTCTATGGAAAGTTGATAAAGGTGAAAATTCAGGACTCTCACCACGTAGGCGTTGACTGCAATGCTGACGGACAGGTGTCAGCTCATTGGGTCCAAATCACTGTGGTTCTGGACTGTTCTCCGTCACTCGAGACGGCCTTGGGATCGTACCCAGCATTTCCACCAAATTTGTAACGCACAGTGTGATGAGCACTTTTATTAGACTAACGTAGGCAGGGGGAACTTGTGCCTGAGAATAATCACACAGCTAGAACGAAATCTTCTAGCAGTCCCGAGTATTCACTTTTTGCTTCTTTCTTCACGTTCTTCTTTTTTTCAAACACGGGTCACGCACAGCTGGGCACCACAGGCTCGTGCACTGCAAACCATCTGGAGAGCATAAGTACCTGCTAGCGCGCGTAAGTTCAAGTCACACTCTGTCAATATTGCCAAAGTGATCCCAGACGGAATGTGAAGCAGCAGCGTAGTCGACACCACTTGCGTTATGCTCCCCAGCCTCGCAGCTTATCGGTGTTGCAGGCAGGGCAGTGCCGTCGCCTGGTTTCCTCGCGTCACTTGGTGCCACCGCCGCCGTATATATATATATATATATATATATATATATATATATATATATATATATATATATATATATATATATATATATATATATATATATATATATATATATATATATATATATATATATTGCCACCATCGATGAACGAGCCGCTGTGGCTCATACTCGTTTTAGGGCTGCGAAGAGGAAGAAAACATTTTTGTTGCTTTCGTTCAGGTGAGCTCCTGGCTGTAGGTCTTGTTTTGCTCGTGACATTACTGGTGGAAGACGCTGGGTACGTGTACTTCGGCTTTGTTGGCCATCTTGGAGACAGCTACATCTCCCAGAGCAAGAATCAACCGCTGCCTGCGTGGGTTACTCCCTGAATTCGGTCCCTTGGCATCGACACCCAAAAGGATGGCAACTCCGATTACAAGCCAGGCGGTCCAAACCAGCGATGCCCATGGTTCTCTTCTCACGCATGTTTTTCACGTGCCACGGACACCAAAGCTGTTCCATGAAGATATCTTCGAGGATGTTGATGACTGGCTCGACCACTTCGATAGGGTTGCCAGTATCAACGAATGGGTCGATGTTCGCAAGCTGCGCCGAGTTTACTTCTACTTAGAGGATTCTGCGAAGACGTGGTACGAGAACCAGAAGGGCTCCTTTGCAACTTGGCAAGAGTTTAGCCAACAGCTCCATGACGCCTATCGCAACACCGAGAGGAAGGAGAGGGCTGAACAAGCTCATCCTGCAGAAACCAGTGGCCGAACGAACGAGTATCTATGTTTGTCGAGGACATGCTCAGGCTCTTCAAGCGCGTGGACCGTGCCATTCCCGAGGAAAAGAAGGTGAGGCACTTGATGCGTGGAGTAAAAGAGCAGCTTTTCGCTAGGCTCGAGCGCAATCCACTTACGACAGCCGCCGAGTTCGTCAGTGAGGCAACAATGATTGAACGTGCGCTGCTGCAGCGGTCGTCACAATACAAACACCAGATCCCGGCCACCACATGCTCTATCGGCACTGACAGTGAGAGACGGGCCCTTGCAGACTTCATTTGAAGTATCGTTTGGGACGAATTGCGACAGCTTCAGGCAGTGGGATCCCATCCACCTTTGTCAGCTCTCGCGGATGCAATCAGACAAAACGTCCGGCAGGCAGTCACACTCCTGGCCACAATCGCACCACCGAATCCCGAGGCCCCAGTCCTGACATACGATGCGGCATTGCGATCCCCTGCGCCACCGGCTACAGATCCTGCTATGCGGCTAAGGTACGAAGCTATGCAGCCATTCCACGACAATGCTTCGAGCCCGCCTCTCGGCTCAAAGTTTCCAAGCACACCCACCTATCTGCCATCTGCCTCAAGACAAAGTGGTAGCAAGGCGAGCACGTGGCGCCCCTCGGATAACCGTCCGCTATGCTATCACTGCGGCGAAGTAGGTCACGTATACCGGAACTATCAATATCCGCAACAATGTCTCCGCGGCTTCCACCCTGATTCTCAATGCCCGCGCTACGGTGAGCGCCCCCGCGAAATCGAAGCCTATCTCACGGGCCAGCGAACACCTTCGACTATTCAGCACCACCAGTCGAGGTCACCATCGCCTCGCCGGTCTACGTCACCCAGTTTGCCCTCATCGTCTTCCGCTCCTTTCAGGAGCCGGTCACCAAGTCCCCGCAGGGGAAACAAGGAACGTCAACTTCTGGAGGTGAAGTCGTGGCCCGGCAAACTGTAAGAGACCCTCCTTCAATGACGCAACCGGACGAGAACCATTCCAGTTTTGCAGTGTTCTCCGACAGCAGAAAGGTCGTTTCTGCCGAAATCACCGTCTTCGTCGACAATCATGCTGTCCACGCCCTCGTCGACACCGGTGCCTACTATTCCGTAATGAGCGCCACACTGGCATCTGAAGTGAGGAAGGTTACCACACCTTGGCAAGGACCCCAGCTGCGCATGGCAGGTGGCCATCTGGTTATGCCCACTGGTATGTGCACGGCACGCATTCGAATACGTACGTCGACATTTCCGGGCTCTTTCCCGGTATTGCGCATGTGCTCTCAGCCAGTCATTCTAGGAATTTACATCCTTCGTGAACAAGGCGCCGTCATCAACCTCCGTGAATTACTTCTGTCGTTCTAGGATCCTTTTTGCGCTGCAACTAACAGTACACAATTCCGGAAACGAGCGATCTGTGTTACCGACGATTCTCTGACTCTCCAACTTTGAAGCAGCCTCTTCGTCAAAGTAGAATTAGGACAGGACGTGCCTGACACGGTAATTGCAGCGGCCAATTTGTCTCTCCTTATTTCACAACAAATCTGTGTTGTCCTAGGAATTATTCAGCCAAGCAACAGGCATGTTCATCTGCTGGTCACGAACTTCAGCGACCAATATCGCCACCTAACGAGACACACTGCCATTACATATTGTGAAGAACTTGCCGATGCCGGTGGCTCGTTCACGTTAGCTCCAATTTTATCAATTGACCACCCTGACGAGGCCTTCGCGAGCACTCTCAACGTAAACGAGAGACTGCCTTCGGCTCAACGAGAAAGCCTTTTGCGTATACTCGGCTCATTTCAAGACTGCTTTACCACTACGTCAAAGGCTCAACAGACACCACTTGCTCAGCATCGTATCATCACCGAAGCCACCAAGAGACCCATCTGACAATATGCCTATAGCGTGTCACAAAAAGAGCAAGACGCTATACGTGACGTCCCGCAGATGCTTCAGGACGACGTCATCCAGCCATCGACCAGTCTCTGGGCTTCGCCAGTTGTGCTAGTAAAGAAGAAGGACGGTACGTTGCGTTTTTGCATTGATTACCGTGAACTGAGCATGGTCCCAAAAATGGACGTTTATCCTATACCCCAGATTGATGACTCGTTGGACCGTTTACGCAACGCTAAATATTTTTTCTCAGTGGATTTGCGTAGCGGCTACTGGCAAATGGCAGTGGATGAGCGCGACTGCAAAAAACGGCGTTTATTACTTCCGACGGTGTACGAGTTTAAAGTGTTGCCTTTCAGTCTAAGCTCGGCGCCAGCTACCTTCCAAAGAATGATGGATACGGTTCTCACGGGGCTCAAACGGCAATCATGCCTTGTTTACCTTGATGACGTCGTGGTCTTTGCAGACACGTTTGAACAACACATCAACGCCTTCAGGCAGTTCTTCAGGCAATCAGAACAGCAGGGCTTTCTCTCAACCCCGAGAAATGCTAAAATAGATATGATGAGCTCAAGTTCTTTGATCACGTTGTGAGCTATGCCGGCATCCGCCCAGATTCGGAGAAAACCTACGCCGTTGCCGCCTTTCCCGTGCCCACAAATAAGCGCGACCTACGCCGATTTCTGGGCTCTGTGCGTATTAAAGGCGCTTTGTCAAAAACGTTTCGAAGATTGCTGAACCACTCAACAGGCTTACAAAAGACGGTGTCTCGTTTCTTCGTGGTGCGGATCAGTGCCATGCGTTCGACACCCTCCGAAACCTCCTCCAGGCTCCGTCTCTACTGGGTCGTTTTGACGAAAGCGCCGACCCCGAATTACACACTGACGCCAGCAACGTTGTATTAGGAGCAGTATTAGTTCAGTGGCATAATGGCATAGAGCGCGTGATCGCTTATGCGAGCAGAACGTTATCCCCAGCGGAGAAAAACTATTCTGCAACCGAAAAGGAATGCCTCGCTGTTCTCTGGGCCATAAAGAAGTTCCGCCCATACTTGTATGGCCGCCCATTCAGGGTAAATAGCGAACACCATGCCCTTTGTTGGCTCGCAAATCTCAAAGATCTCTCAGGTCGTCTAGCACGATGGAGCCTTCGGCTACAAGATTTCGATATCGCCATCGTCCACAAATCTGGACGGAAACACACCGACGCCGACTGGCCCCGCCGCGGTGGTCTAGTGGCTAAGGCACTCGGCTGGTGACCCGCAGGGCGCGGGTTCGAATCCCGGCTGCGGCGGCTGCATTTCCGATGGAGGCGGAAATGTTGTAGGCCCGTGTGCTCAGATTTGGGTGCACGTTAAAGAACCCCAGGTGGTCTAAATTTCCGGAGCCCTCCACTACGGCGTCTCTCATAATCATAGAGTGGTTTTGGCACGTTAAACCCCACATATCAATCAATCAATCCGACGCCGACTGTCTCTCACGTGCACCAGTCAAAAATTTCAACAATTACCTTGAAGACGACGACACTTTTCTTTCTGCCTTATCAGCAACCCGCTTGGCTGAGCAACAGCGTCATGACTCGGAGCTCATTCCACTCATTGACTACCTGGCAGGACGTAATTCTGAACCTCCTCGAAGCTTTGCACGCTCACTATCCTCATTTTGTTTCTGCGATGGAGTGCTTTGTAAAAAAAATTTTCAGCCTACACAAGTTATATATCTGTTTGTTGCGCCAACTACGCTTCGTGGTGACAATTTACATGCGTGTCATGATAAGCCATCGTCCGGACACCTCGGCTATACGCGCACGCTGCAACGGATTCAACGCTCTTACTACTGGCCACGTCTCGCAATGACTGTGAAGCACTACGTTCGCACATGTCGCTACTGTCAGTGACGTAAGATTCCACCTTTACGACCAGCGGGACTACTGCAACCAATCAGCCCACCAAAGGCGCCCTTTCATCAGATTAGCATGGACTTTCTGAGGTCATGCCCCACGTCTTCGTCTGGAAACCGGTGTATTGTGGTCACTACCGACTACTTAACACGCTACTGTGAAACCAAGGCACTTCCAAAAGCCACCGCAGCAGACGTCGCCCAGCTTTTTGTTAACAGCATCGTCTCACGTCACAGTGCGCCAGCTGTCGTCATAACTGATCGTGGGACAGGTTTCACAGCAGAGATCCTGCAGGAAGTCTTGCGAGTAAGTGGCACGGAATATCGTAAAACAACCGCTTACCACCCGCAAGCAAACGGGCTGACTGAACGACTCAATGGGACGATTGCAGTCATGCTCTCGATGTATGTGGACATCGATCACAAGAACTGGGACGCCATACTTTCTTACGTAACGTTTGCGTATAACACTGCTCTTCAAGAAAGTACCAGTTTCCCAACTTTTCACTTAGTTCACGTTCGCGAGGTCACGATGATGCTCGACGCCATGCTCCTGCCCGACAACTCAGGAATATACCACATGGATGCCACCAAATTCTCGCAGTGCGCAGAAGAGGCCTGTCAACTTGCTCGTCACCGTATTCAAGATTACCAAATCACAGACTCGCGCCGCTACAATCTTCGTAGCCGTGAAGTTATTTTCAATCCTGGTGATGAAGTCTGGGTGTGGACCCCTATGCGACAGCGTGGCCGTTCAGGAAAGCTTCTTCACGGCTACTTCGGCCCTTGCAAAATCGTACGACGTCTCAGCAACTTTACTTACGAGGTTCTCCAAGAAGGCCCTTCGAGACGTACCCGTTTCACCCCGCAAACTGAAGTCATTCACATTTCACAGCTCAAATCGTACTTTTCGCGCTGTGTATCGCCAGTGAGTGACTGACTTTATTGGCAACTTCACGACTTTCTTTTTGTTTCGTCTTTCTTTACACTCTTTTCTATTTATCTTATTTCTCATTCAACATGACTCCAGAACCAACTACGTTATTCCACCTTACGCCATTCATTTTTCTTTCACAGTAATTTTTTTTCAATTTCTTTTTTCTTTTTGCCTTCAAGTACAGCATCGAGACGATGCTTCTTAGGAGAGGGGGTAATGCTACCATTGATGAACGAGCCGCTATGGCTCATACTCGTTGTGGGGCTGCGAAGAGGAAGAAAAGATTTTCGTTGTTCTGGCTCAGGTGAACTCCTGGCTGTAGGTCTTGTTTTGCTCGTGACAATATATATATATATATATATATATATATATATATATATATATATATATATATATATATATATATATATATATATAGAAGTAGGAGTGACAGTCAGCGCCGTCTATAGGCCAAACGACGAGTGTGAAAACACTCTTTGCGTATGTTTGGCGTCACGTAGCACGTGAACTTATTATGAGCGGGCAGCTGATTAATTGTCCCTCTTATACAACCTAAACACACCAAGTCTGCCAGAACGAGACCCTCGTTCAATGAAATAAGGGAAAGAAGTGTATACCTAAGGGCTCGTTATTCCGTGTTTTAACACAAAATTAATGACATCTAACAGACAGTAATGCCAAGGAATTAACAGGGGAAGTTATTAGAACCAATGGAATGTAAATAAGAAGAAAGAAAAGTGGATGAAAAAATAACCACCCGTGAGCAGGAATCGAACCTACGACCTTTGAATAACGCGTTGGATGCTCTTGAACGCGTTATTCGATGGTCGTAGGTTCGATTCCTGCTCACGGCTGATTATTTTTTCATCCACTTTTCTTTCTTCGTGTTTACATTCCACTGGTTCTAATAACTTCCCCTGTACATTTCTTGGCATTACTCCCTGTTAGATCTCATTAATTTTGTGTTAAAACACGGAATAACGAGCCCTTAGGTATACACTTCTTTCCCTTATTATATATATATATATATATATATATATATATATATATATATATATATATATATATATATATATATATATTTATATATATATATATATATCGTCGTGATATATATATATATATATATCACGACGCCGCGGAGGATGCGCTAACCCCGCGCGGTATTGCACAACGCCGTACAATACTGAAGGCTCTGGCCACAACCGTTGTCCCCGCTTTTACCAAAATGACAAATGTCAGCGAGTGTTTTCGCATCACAATGTCCTCGGTGATCGGCATGCGCACTTCTGAAGCCGGTTGAGAAGCCCGCAGTTTCAGCGTGAAATTTCATAACGCAAAACGTGTTGTGTAATCTGGAGCGACTGTCTACGCGAGTAGAGCTTGTTGTTGGGCTAGTTGGTAGATCACTGAAAAAAATTATTTGAACACACACACATACACACACACACACATTCACACAGCGCTGTGCGTGCTTGATGTCTTAATGTGTGCGTGAAAGTGCCATGTGTTTGCGCTCAAATTACTTTTTGAAAGGTCTGCGCGAGGCGCGTGAGACTAATGAGCGGCGCTTTGACCACCATGGCTTCAAATCGAGAAACCCAGCCTCTTGGCATCGCACGAAGACCACAAGCCCCAGCACGTGTGGTTGTGATATTTGTATTCTTTTGTGTGTGTTTATGAATGCTGGGTTCCTAGATTTCTACCTATGTACCGCCAGGCTAGACTCACTACACTTCAACGACAATGGGATTGATGGACAGTTGAAGCTTCGTATCTGCTTTGAGTGGATTTAATTCTTAGCATTTGCGGTTCTCGGTCACCGAAAATAAAACAATGACAAGAACTTATTCTCAATATGGACTTGCTTCATTCTTTCAAATCATAAAACTGGTTGCAGGAACTCTACGTGACCTCAATTTTCACCGAAAACTGGGACAACTCCAAATGAACTGGTGTATTATACACTGCTAAGAATTCTTCTCGAGATTAGCCACTAGCAAGTAATGAAGAATTTTTTTTTTGGAAATGGTGAAAAAAAACGTGGGTTTTCATCTCTCAATATACATCAACAATTTAAGGAAATAGATATACTGTACAGCACACTAAATAATAAACACATATTCATACCATCGAAAGGCACGTGCGCTTATGCGCAGAAAGATTGTGAAAGCAGTGCTTCGTATACAACGACTGTTTCACTTCGCTGTAAAGACCATTCAGCGTAGAGCAGAAGAGATATTTTTTATGTCAAGAGGTTTAGCGGATCATTGGGCAGCGTTCACGTAACTTCTTCGTCGTTTCGTACCCACGTTGAGTGCGTCTAGGGAAGACGTAGTTACGCTGGAAATAAAGCGAAATCTATGCAGTTCTCATCGTAAATTACGGATTATACATTAATGGGGATCGGTACGTGAGCGACACTTTGCTAAAACAATGAAATACCAATCATAAATATGCAACGCTGCCTAAACCATAAAAACTAGCATGCTCCTGCCACTTTCAAGAAGATACCGTTCCTTGCGCCGCTCCCAGACAAACACATATACGCACGTCTGTGAACATTGTAGGCCGGGTGAAGGTGCTGCGTGCAGAACCTCATTAAAATTGAGAACACCCATAGGTTGTTCGGTAACTGACGCGATTCTATCTCAACTGTGTACTTCCCATCATTGTCACAATAGCTGAACTACCACGCCGCCCGATTTTTCTCTAGGATATATTACGAATCTGCATAAGCTTCAGCAAGCGACAGGAGCAAGAAAAAACTACCTTTCAAGCATTTCGAACAAATGAATAACCAGCGAAAGCTGAAACGTGTTGTCTGGGTGTTCAGCAGTGTGTTGCATCCGACGCTGCACTGAACACTTTCGCAATTACTGGTTCTAATGAGGATAGACACATGTTTCGCTTGGTCTACTACAGTGTTTATTTCACATGCTAATGCTTAGCATTGTGCCTCTTATGATCACAGTCATGGAAGAGTGTAATTAGCGATTAAATGCTTTCGGATGGCGTTCATCATATTGGTTTTTCGTGAACCAAAGGCGGTGTGGAGGTGTGGAGAGTTTTATATTAGGGGCGAAGCTCCTTATGGCGTGGCTTGGGCGTCCCTCGTATGTAACCACCAGTGGCACATACCCGAAATAGGTATAACACTTGACCTCCAAGGTGGTGCCAGTGAGAGATTTCTTCTCTGCGTTGTTTAACAATAAAAAATAGTGCTCAATGTACATGCCAATGGCTGCTAATGGGGAATGAGAGACATGAGCAATCGGCTTTTAGTCAACGCACACGCTGCTATTCCCATTAGCAGCCATTGGCATGTACATTGAGCACTATCGGACAAGAAAGCGATGCTACATTATACTCGCTGGGTGTAACCTCCTTAGCTTTAGAAAGGATTAGCGAGCGTTGAGCCGCAGTGCCATGAATACAATGAACTTGTATATACCATGAATGAACTCAAGGTGGTTAAAAATGAGAAGTAGATACGAAGTGCAAGCCGTAAGAAAGTAAAAGCCGAATTCTCCTGTCTCTCATTTCTAATTAGCAGCCATTCGCATGTAAATTGAGCCCTATCTGACAGGGAAAAGTTGCTACGTTATACTCGCTGGGCGTAACCTCCTTGGTTTTCGATAGGTTTAGCGAGCGTTTGGTCGCAGTGCCATGAATACAGTGAACTAGAATATACCATGAACTCGAGGTGGTTAAAGGTGGGAAGTGGACCCAAAGCGCAGGCCGTAAGAAAGTGTGCGTGTGCCACCTCTCGTTTAGTCCTTGGAATGTCCGCTGGATGGCGGTGCTTCTATATGGGGAATATATGATAAAAAGATGCGAGATGGTGGGACTTGGAGTGTTGAATAGATGAATGAACGGACACACAAACAGATGCATGGATGGACGCATGAACGGACGCAGGGGCGGATGCATGAAAGAACGCAGGGACGGGCGCACAAACAGACGCATGGACGGTCACACAGACGGACGCATGGACGGACGAATGCTTCGCCCCACTCTCCATCATTCACTCCGTGGATATGCTGCCATTTTTTATTGATCGTAGTTAGCGCTATCTTTCGCATACCATGGTATCTTTTAAAGGATATTGTTTTGTTACTGATTTCTACATGAGTCTTTAATCACTTGCTTAGGCAGATAAATATATCTGTGGGTTCGTACGCTTTATTCCCTTGGCATTTACAAAAGCAACTAAATAAGTGCGTCGCCGAAGAAAACAAACCAAGTGCCAGTGTGTGTGGTTCTTTGAGCAAACGAATCATCATATAAGTGTTGCGATACAGCTCCCTGCCCCCACCATCCAACCTTCAAAAAAACTGATGACTTCTGGAAGTCAATTGAGCAACGTATGCAAATTGTTCATTCTGCATTACACCTTAGTAATATAAGATATATATATATATATATATATATATATATATATATATATATATATATATCATTTGCTTTGTCACCACGGTAATAATTGCTTTGGGGTCACTGTGGCATAAAGCAATCGGATGTGCTTGGAAATGAGCCACGTTTTTGCTGAAAGTCAGATAAATACATGAGAGGTGACGCTCGAACGTTAGACTAATTTGAGAGCAGCACTTTAGAAAAAACCTTGCGCTATTGTTCCTCCATCACCGGGCAGTTGTATCCGACGTTACTGGTCCTTAAGGCGAACTTCGCTTGGTTAAAGCGACTTCCCGTCCCCTCAGCCCCCGATCACATGTTGCTGCATGCCGACGCTCCTTCCTTGCATTTTATTTTTCAGTACTACGTGCATGCTGGTCAAGGCAAAAAGTATTCACAACTGTTCGCAACATCACTACGACAATATTGACGTCGTAAGAAACTGAGGCATAGATGTTGGGAGGCCGGATCCGCCCCATCCAAATGTGGCATCCTCCCTTCCCTAGCCGAAAACTCTGCTAAGCGCTTCTTTATATCGAATGCTTCCACCCTGGCACTGGCGGTATTTTTGGTTCTTATCAAACTCCTGCCAAAAAGGGCAAGGGGCAGTACAGGAAAATAAAGGCGGTTTCAACCGCCATACTCCAGAGCCACGCAACACCACCGGAGCGCTGCGCAGAAACGAAGCGGAATCTAGCAATACAGAGCTTTGCTCAAGGAGATGGTCCATATTTCCATGGTATTGGTAAATTTCTTTTCATTCTTCTCAATTAGAATGACCCTTTACTCTCTTCTCTCTCTGTCACCAGTTTGCTCCCACATGGTGATTTTTGGGAAGCCTATTTTATATTGTCTGCTTCACCTACTGCTCACTCACTTTGTTTCTATATGTGTCGGACACGCTCGGTCAAGAAATGAATAACAAAAAATGTGCCGGGCTGAATTTCTTTCCCGCATTCGATTTTGCTACGAGACATGTTCGCGCCCACTACAACTATAAAGAGCACGCTGACGCCGGGATTCTCTCAGGTGGTAAACAATTCCCGAGTGCTCTACTATGGCGTCTCTCATAATGATATGGTGGATTTGGAACTTTAAAACCCAACTATCAATCATTCAGTGACGCTGGTACCCTCTTTTTCCCCCTTTGGCTCTCGTCTTTGATTCAGAGAACAATGCAGCCTGAACAAGTGTGTTTCTTAAAAGGCAAAGGAATGACGTTAATGAATTACGGTGTTCTTTCCGAAAACATTATTGAGACCGATGTCTGACATTTTCCAATGTCAAGAAGTGGTTTATTTACCAGAAAATATAAAATTGATCACTTTCACTGTTCAGGAAGTCTAACATTTTCGAAGATCATGACGAAAGTTCCTCACCACTCCTGGTTTTATATTGTTCATCCCCCCAAAATATAATGCATAAGGGCAACAAGAAATTTTCGAAAATATTCATGGGTGAAACAACGGATATGATCAGAAAACTTCCGAAGGTATATAGGAGGCCACTTAGTGCTACGGAAGCTGTGTTTATATATGGCGCATTCAGTCGCTGAGTTATTACTGGGAAATAAATCATTTCGCCAAGATAGCATACATGGTTATCGGGAGGGTGGGCCGCTATTAAGAAACCTATTGCTTAAGATAGCGGACATAACAATGCCCTAAACGACAGTGGCTGCATCAAATTCTAAAAAGCGGATAAACCAATATTTTGCGCACCTAAAGGAGCATCGCGATTGAGCGAAGGCTCCGTAACTCAAGTATGATATGTTTCTTACTATCCTCGGCGATAACAACTTTCTGTGGCAGCACAGCTAACGCCACGGGGGCAGAGCTTCGTTTTCGTGCGATTTTAAATGCGAAGCATTCTTTAGCGAACTTCAACCATTTTGAGCATATCTATCTATCTATCTATCTGAATAGTTTTAAATATATATATATATATATATATATATATATATATATATATATATATAGCCGGCTACGACTTTTAGCTCTCCTGGCCGTTCGTATAATGGGAAAGATACCAAACTTGGTAATATATAACATGACTGTAGAACCAACATAACTGACAAGTTGTAACATGAAAATTTTGACATGTACGTCATAAATGTCACGATATACATGTCATGGTATCGCTGCCCTATTGAAAATTCTGGGTTGGTGGATGCTGGAATCATTGGTGGATGCGGAAATATTAGTGGATATGGTATAACTGTAGTGGTCATACTAGCTGAAGACGGCGAGAGTGGAAAAAATGATGGCAGATGGCGGTGGTGGTGGCGGCAAGCCAATGGTGGTGACGGTGGAAAACGCCGCCTGATGACGGCTAGAGGGGAAAATATGGTGGCAGATGGTGGCTTCGGTAGCGGAATAATGGTGGTGATGATGGAAAATGCCGGCTTATGGTGGCGAGGCAAAACGTCTTTGGTGGAACGCTCGGTGAGCAAGGTGGATGATGGTGGCGTGATGGAAGCCTGGTGAATGATAATGGCATGAAAAAATACATGCTTGTGTGTGAAACCACCTATTTCTAGCGTTTTATTCTTGTATGCACAGAGATATATTTTTATAGTCAAAAGGAACTAACGCTGCTCATCACGCTTTCTTGCACGTTTTTTTTTTATTCTAGTGTCAACAACGCTTCAATTTTTGTGAAGCGTAGAATATGCGGCCGTGAATATATTGTAACGGGTAGTATTTAATCTGTGAAGGCTGCTTGGGCTAACACTACACACAGTGGGCAAGGATGCAGGACAACAGGGCAGTTCAGACATGGCCCACAACAACTTCATTCTTTCTGCGTCATTTCTGCACCCGTTCCTGAGGTACCTTTCTATACCAGTGACATTACCCCGGGCGGCAAAGCACCGGCCGATGCCTGCTGTTATTAGACGGACGGGTCACTGTGATAGGGCTTCAGGCGAGAAACATGCACAATGCCACTTCTGGATATAACAGTGGGGTTCGTAGCAGGAGAAATTTTATAGGTGACAGGTATGACTTGACGCCTAACTCGGTAACGCCGAACGTATTGCGATAAACGTTTCTCGCACAGGCTGACACGGCGGTATAGCAACCACAGTACCACGAGAGAGCCCGGAGCAAAATCGACATCCTTATGTCGGCTGTCGTAGAGCGACTTTTGTGCTCTCTGGGACGATGAGAACCTGGCGCGGGCTACTGTACGTGCGGCCAGGGCCGGGAGATGGCATCTTGTGCGCAAAAAGTCGTGGACGGAAGGTCATGCGCAAGCAGGGTATCAAAGGATGGTAAGGGATCACGGCCAAAGAGAAGATAAAATGGTGAGTAGCGGGCAGTTTCGTGACGCGACGAGTTGTAGGCGAAGGTTACGAACGGAGGGGCAATGTCCCAGTCGGTGTGGTCGTCAGAAACGCACATAGTAAGCATGTCCATCAGTGTGTGGTTGAGGCGTTCAGTAACAGTGCATTAGTCTGAGGATGGTAAGAAGTCGTAAAGTTGTGCCACGTAGCGCAGGATCTAAGGATGTCGTCAACCACACGAGACAGGAAGCAGCAGCCACGGTCCGTGAGCAGGTGAGAAGGAGCGCCATGCTGAAGTATTATGTCATAGAGCAGAAATCTGCGACGCCCGCTGCGCAGCTGGTCGGTAGCGCTCGTGTAATTGCATACCGAGTGGCTTAATCCGTAGCTACTGCTATCCATTTTTTCCCGTTGGCGATGTTGGAAAGGGTCCTAACGAATCCAAACCCACACGATGAAACTTCTCGGCCGGGACTTCAATAGGTTGAAGGTCACCGGCAGGGAAAGACGTAGGCTTATGCTGGCACAGGTCACACGCTGCAACGTAGTGGTGAACGGAACAATAGGCCCTTCCAGTATACCTGTCGGCAACGTGGTCATAAGTTATGGAGACACCTAAATATCCGAGAGTTGGGGCATTGTGTAGATCGATAGCAGTGATAGATCTCGGCATTGTTCGTCGGCTATTTCCAGAAAATCTGTTATGGCTAGGATGTTGGCATCAGCTTCTAACTCAGGGGAGTCCGGTGGATCAACAGGGTGTCGAGATAAGCAGTCGGCATCGCTGTGCAGCTTGCCAGACTTGTACACTACAGAGAACGTGTACTCCTGCAATCGCAATGCCCATCGCCCAAGTCTTCCACTAGAATCCTTACGGGTTTACAGCCAGCAGAGCGCATGGTGGTTTGTGATGACTGCGAACGTGCGTCCATATAGGTACGGATGAAATTTTGCGATAGCGCAGATAAGAGCCAGGCACTCTGGCTAAGTAATTGAATAGTTCCTTTTCGACTGGGATAGTAGGCGGCTAGCGTACGCTATGACACGGTTTGTGCCGGTCTGCATTTGTGCGAGTATTGCCCCTATGTCATGGCCAGTTGCGTTGGTGCGAAGCTCCGTGAGAGCGGCTGGGTCAAAATGGGCAAACAGAGGTGGTGATGTGAGCACAGAAATCGAGGACCCAAAGCAATGTTCTTGGTCTTGACGCCAGGAAAAAGCCGCGTTCTTTTTGAGGAGATCCGTGAGGGGCTGAGCAATTTCCGCGAAGTTGCTGACAAAACGGCGGAAATATGAACAGTCCCAAAAAGCTGCGGACTTCTTGCGTGGAACGTGGGAGCGGAAATTCGCGCACCGCGCGGACTTTATCATGGTCGGGTCGTACACCAGTAGCGTCAACAATGTGGCCAAGTATCTTTATCTGACGGTGCCCAAAAGTGCACTTAGACGCGTTAAGCTGGAGGCCAGCAGAGTGAAAAACGTCAAGAATGGCCGACAGGCGTGGAAGGTGGCCTTTGGAGTGTTGTGAGGAAACGATGACATCGTCTAGATAGCACAGGCACGTAGACCATTTACAACCGCGAAGGAGGGAGTTCAT
This sequence comes from Rhipicephalus annulatus, assembly GCA_013436015.1. Classification (NCBI taxonomy): domain Eukaryota; kingdom Metazoa; phylum Arthropoda; class Arachnida; order Ixodida; family Ixodidae; genus Rhipicephalus; species Rhipicephalus annulatus. The sequence continues at coordinate 22,479 of WOVY01014030.1, forward strand.
CATACGTTAAAATGTGGCTGGCGCATCGCACAATCCAAAAGGCACTACTTTAAATTGATAGAGCCCGTCGGGTGTTATGAACTCCGTCTTCTCGCGCTCGCGGTCGTCGACTGAAATTTGCCAATATGCAGATCGTAGGTCAAGTAAAGAGAAATCCTCGGCACCATGAAGGCAGTCAAGCGCATCATCAATTCAAGGTAGAGGGCAGACATCCTTCTTGGTTATTCGATTGAAATGGTGATAATCGACGCAGAACCGCCAGGTGCTGTCTTTCTTTTTAACAAACACAACAGGTTATGTCCAAGGACTGGTTGAAGGCTCTGTTACGTCTTTGCCGAGCATTTTCTCTACCTCCTTCTGGATTATTTGGCGCTCTGAATGAGACACATGGTAAGGACGCTTATGAAGGGGACTGGCGTCGCCAGTGTTCATACGATGGACTACGACGCTCGTGTGGCCCACGGAACGGTCGTCGATATCAAAAATGTCGAGGTAATAAAATAGAAGACCACGGAGCGCTTCATCTTGGAACGGCGGCAGGTCATTCTCTAGCAAAGCTCTATTCTGTGCGGCTGCGAAAGGTTCAGCTACGGTCTGGATGTCCGGAGTCAGAGATGAACTTGTACATTGCTCCACAATGGAGAGTTCTGCTAAGGCAATACCTTGAGGAATGACCTGAGTTGACACGGAGAAGTTGAGGACAGGGAGAAGCGTCTTGTTGTCACTAGTCCTCACTACAGTATGAAGAAGTATGATCTTCCGACAAAGGGCTAGGTCAATGAGTGGAGCTGCCAAGTAGTCACCATCAGGAACAGGTGGAAACGGCGACATAGAAAGGTACACAGGGACCTAATGCGGTAATCGTAGACACTCCACGGACTGTAGGCATGCATGTGCGAGCTGCAGAAGGGACATCGGAGTACAACGGCAACTCTAGCTATAAAGTGTCGGTTGAACAATCGATGAGGGGTATGTGGGCTGTCAAGAAGTCAATGCCGAAAATCATGTCGTGTGGGCAAGCGTCTAGAACAGCGTAGAGGACGGAAGTGTGGAGGCCGGCCACAGTGACGCGGGCAGTGCACATACCAAGAACTGATGTTCGGCTGCCGTAGACTACTCGAACAGTCGAACACATGGCAGGCGTAAGAACTTTTTTCAGGCGGAATCGAAGACGTGAACTCATAACGGGTATGTGGGCACCGATGTCTATTAGAGCTGTAATAATCAGGCCATCGGTAAGAACATTAAGGAAATTTCGTCTGGAATTAGTGGTCAGTAGAGGTTCTTCGGTCCAAGTGGTCAATGCAGCGCTACCTCCAGGAGCTGCATCTGTTAGTTTCCCGAGAACTGCCCAGAATACGCAAGCGACGGGGAGCGATGGCGTTAATAGGAGCGCGGCTGATGACCCTGAGGTGATGGCGAGCGGCTGGACCGGGTTCCCTAGGCGACAACATTGGCATAGGAGGATTTGGAGCGTAGCGTAGAATGGCTAGGTGGAAGGTCCTGAAGGTGGTCATCGGCAAAACGAGGTGGCGAATACTGCCCACGATGATGTCGGTGGTCGTCTAGAAAACGTTGCCGGAAAGACCATCTGTTGAAGCAGGGGCGGGAAATGTGGCCAACGTGATGGCAAGAGAAGCGTATCGGTCGATCATGTTGTGTGCGCCACTCGGGTGGATTTTGGTAGCGTGATGAGAACCGTGGGACCGACGCAGCAGCAGCAACAAGTGGGGCGGCGGGGTAGTGAGCATTAGGATTTATGGGCTGCAGTGTGTGGCTGGAGTTTGGGGGAACTAAGACGCCCATGTTGGCAAACTGTTGTCGCAGAACAGCTGCGCAGAACAGCCTGAATAAGAGATATTGGGGACAAGTTGTCAGGCACATGTGGTTGATAAGCGGAAGGAGCCATGGCTTCAAGCTCCTCGCGGACAACTCTTGTGATGTTTGGAGGATTCACGAATGGACGTGGCGCCACAGTACCCTCACAGGAAGACGTCGCAGTGCTGTTCGGGAGTCGGGAAAAACGTTGAGTGATTCTCCTTCTTTTGGTTTGCTCGAAGCACCGACATTCACTGACAATTGAGTCAATGGTGGTACAGTTCTTGCATATCAGAGTGTTGAAGGCATCGTCGGCTATGCGCTTCAACACATTGCTGACCTTGTCTAGTTCGATCATGTCTTTGACACAAGGCTCAAGGCGAGCACGTCTTGGATATAGGTGACGTTCGATTCGGTGGAAGATTGAACTCGTGACGCGAGTTCCTGCCTGGCTGCGATTTGTCGAGCAACTGACTGGCTGAACAAGTCACGGAGCTTCTGCTTGCACACGTCCCAACTCGTCAGGTCTTCATCGTGTGTCCAGTACCAGGCACGTGCAGTACGTCCAGGTAAAAGATGATGTTGCCCAGCATAAGCGTCTCATCCCACCTGTATTGCTTGCTGACGCGCTCGTATAAGGCGAGCCACTCGTCATCGTCAGTTAAGTCGGTGCCACAAAATGTACCTGGATCGAGAAGATGGGAAGAGAATCACAGGTGATGGAGCAGGCGTAGACTGAATGGATGGCGCACTGCCTTCAGGCATCGTGGCTGGACGAAGCTGACGTTCGCTACGGAGATCCAGAGTCGGAATGTTACCCCGCACCTTCACCAAAAATATGTAACGGCGAGTATATAATAAGTTAGCGCCGGTTGGTCTAACACTGTACACAGTCGGCAAGGATGCAGAATAACACGGCAGTCCAGACACGGCTCCACAACAACATCGTCGTCTTCATCCCTTCTGCGTCATTTCTGCATCTGTGCCAAAGGTACCTTTCTATACCCGTGACAATATGTTTGCATTGCGCGCAGATACTTATATCAGTTTGAAATCCGCGATGTGTTTCTTTGCTGTGAAGTTTAGAAGACTAGAGGTGTCACTGTGAACAGTGACAATTAATATTTTACATCTAGCGCGCAGTTGTCTATAAATAAATGAGCTCCAATTCGCAATTGCCCCTTTCATTGTCAGAGCAGAACACAGCGGTGACTTGACGTCACCGCGCTAGAAACGCAACCCTGGCAATTCTTGCACACTCTATTGCTTGAGCCGTAATTTTTAGTTAAAAAAGTGCATGCGAATATGCAAAAGCTTTACCTTTCCACATGCATCGAGACGAGCCCCAGCGAACTCGACTTTCACCCTCCTGCTCTGATTGATTTGTGGGGTTTAGCGTCCCAAAACCACCATATGATTATGAGAGACGCCGTAGTGGAGGGCTCAGGGAAATTTCGACCACCTGGGGTTCTTTAACGTGCACCCTAATCTGAGCACACGGGCCTACAACATTTCCGCCTCCATCAGAAATGCAGCATCCCTCCTGCTCTACCACTATGATTTCAACCAGAGGTTGATCCTACCGACCGAGCCCATACAAGTTTATCAGCCCTTCTGAGTTTCAGAATGCACAATTTTGATGAGTGAAAATGACAATACAGCACAACTGTGGCATCATTTACCTAAATGAAGCCTTTCTTTAATGTGTACGGTGTCCGTGCACGAAGCGACAAATACCGATGCGACGCGCTTGCAGCACTTCCATCAAATGTACGCCTCCCCTCACCGACAACCGCTGGTCGCACTCGCCAGCGCTTCACTGTCTCTTATGCGAGAACACAGACTCGTCAATTCGTATGCTTACTGAACCAATATGATTGCATAATGTTTCTGGCGCACTGCATTCGTTTTGCCCAAGCTGTTATGAAGTTGTTCCAAAGGACAGAGCAACAGCGGTGCGCTGGCACAACTGCGCTGTGCATTGCGCGAAAAACATCACTATCAATTGTGTGGGCGTATCTGTCGAATGAGCATGGAAGCGTCACAAAGCCTGTATAGATACCGCCCCTTGGAAGGAGCGAGAAACGAATAATAAACTTGGCAGTAACCGCCGACAAACTCTACCTGCTCCTCAGTCCACTGAGTTGTTTATTTTCTTGCGGTTGTATATTGTACCAAAAACATAGTGCTGCTGCCATCATCGGAGTGGCATTCGTTACAGGCAGCACTTGTTCGTGTTTATCAAATGTGCAAATGTTAGTAGCCAGTGCAGATTCCATCAATCTCGAGTAAGCGACAAACAAAACTGAAGTGTAGGAGTGAGTTTGTGAGTTGACTATTTCTTTAACACCACATGTGCCATCTGTCGGCATGGCGCAGTGGTTAGTGTGCTTAAGTAGAGATCTGAAGGTGGCAGGTTTGAACCGCACTGTCGCACCTTTTTTGTTTTTGTGGGTGCTTTCTACATGGTTTTTCATACAAGTATTTTTATTATTTCTTTAGTGGCAGCTCGTCATGGTCGTTCTGACACTGCTTCGCGCTCCAGCACTGCCTGCTGGAGCACGCCAGCTGGCAGTGCTCCAGCTGGCGCTTTTTTTCCACACAGTGTGGGCGTTTTTTTCAATAGGGTGCTCTTGTGGTGTTTTTATTTACGTGATATGTTGCAAAACTCGTATGGTATAACAAGACTGAATGGCTAACACAAGCTACAGACCCTAACATTAAAATCATGACATGCATGTCATGTATGAAGAGATTTATCTACATTGAGGTACGCCGAATTGTTTTGCGCAAGGCTTTAACAGTGGCGACTGCAATGACGACTCCGCCTCACGCAGCTTGTCCGTTCATTTGATGGTTTATTTATTTATTGATTTTCTTTGTAACCATAGTTACACAAGTACTGCTGAATGGGCAAGGTGGTGCATGATACTGAGCAGTACTTGTGTAACAAGTACTGCTCAGTACTTGTTGCACAAGTACTGCTGTCTGGGCAACGTGGTGCATGAAAAACTGATATTGCGTTAGCACAGCTCAGTTTGAGAGTGAATAAAAGCTCCTATACAGTCAAGAAGCAGAAAAACAGATAGCGCTCACAGTGTAGTCTACTTTTTCACCTTTTTGACTGTATGGCATCTTCACGCTCAAAATGCACTACGTTAAAGCAATGCCTTTTTATGTTTACACAGTCGAGGCGGCCAAGATGAAAGCTACTATAAGCAGGTTTGAATGTGCATAAATATAACCCCGGTCTATTTCGCCATGCGGCGATGGGCGATAGCAGACGGACGATCATAAGGAAGTTTCCTCTCTAGCTTTGCACGTTACTTGAAAGTTCATATTTTCGTGAAAATAATCAATAACATAAATACTATATAATAATAATAATTATTAATATATGCGGCCACAATGGGCGGAGATGGTAGAAGTGACGCCGTTGAGTATTAGGTGTATATTGTGTGAAACAACGATACAATAGGTACAAACATCGCGATTTCAAAACCTGGGCAACGCTTGAGATTGCCTTCGACCACGATAGCGTAACCGGGCCTTGCGAGAATCACCTTCTGATTTACTAACATAGCTTCGGTCTCCGCGTATGCCTCAACTATGCCACGAGGAAACGAACAACTGTGCGTGCAACAGTCAGCCTTTAAAACTATCGTAGAATGTCTATTGAAAGTATAATTGTTAGGTCGCAACTATGCGAATTCGCGAATGGCCCTCTGCGCGTGCTCACGACAACACGCCAACATATGTTTGAGCGCTGTATTATGTATTGACCTTTAAAACACCCACTCGTTGCACAGTTCACATATTGAGACGCCTGGCGTAAATATACGCTTCTACCACCTAATATTGAGTGCGCTAAAAGATTCCGTCTATTACATGAACGAAAAATGTAAACCTCATGCCTAGATTTTTTGGTTAGACACAATAAAGACAACTTCTACGACATAACGTTTTTGCTTATTGTTGCGATAGCAATTATATAGACACTCTCAGATTTCGCTGCCGGCGTTCGCCTGGACAATGCCGTCATTCGCAGTATATGTATGTATGTATATATATATATATATATATAAATATATATATGCAAGAATGAAAAAAGATCTAGAAAAAACCCCGGCGCGCGGGAACCAATCTTCGAACTCTGAACTGTGATTTGCGCGAGCCGTTAGCCACTGAGCTACGAAGAAGCACCTGCTGCAGCGTTCAAACGGCAATTTTTTTTATATTTGCCACTTCCTGCTGGCGACGGGCATCTCGGGGGAACAGCTATCGTGTTTCCGCATTACCGGCGAAATGGTGCAATGAGTGCGCGTCGCCAGATTATCACGATGCAGCAGCGCGCGATCACTTCTTCCACGCGTACTAAGCCCCGCGGAGATGGCACGCTCTCATGTGAGCTCACTTATCTTGTGGTGGGTACAATCGTAGATCTAGGGCTTTCACTGAAACCATTCTGTTGTAGTTACCGGGCCCATAATGGTCACTGGACTGGTAGCAGCGCCTTCATTAGCGAAAAAGGCACACTTTTCAGACACAGCGAAATAACAATTGAGGTGCCTCTTGACATCTATTTGTTCCTGTGAGTACGTTCCGTGCACCATTAGTGTGTGGAAAACGCGAGGATCATTTTGATCTCTTAGCCATTCTTCGCGTGACCTCCCAATTTACCGCTAATACGTTAATTGCTTTGCCTGTGTGGCAAAGCTGTGGCCTTTTAGGGGCGAAGCTCCTTGTAGCGGCACCCGTTCATCCCTCGTAGTCTTAGTAGTAGTCGTAGTGTGTACCCAGACTTACATTTTACCTCCAAGGTTTTGCCAGTGACCGATTTTTTCTGTGCTATGTTGAACGATAAAAAATTTGCAGCGTGCGCGTTAACTAAAAGCCGAATTCTTCCGTCTCTTATTCCCCCTTAGCAGCCATTGGCGTGTACATTGAGCACTGTCTTACAAGGAAAGGTTGCTACGTTATACTCGCTGGACATAACCTGCTTTGTTTTAGAAAGGTTTAGTGAGCGTTGGGCCGCAGTGCCATGAATAGAGTGAACTAGTATATACTTTGAACTCGAGGTGGTTAAAGGTGGGACATAGGATGAAAAGATGCGAGACGGTGGTACTTGGAGTGTTGAATAGATGGACGAACGGACACACAGACAGATGCATGGATGGACGCATGAACGGAAGCAAGGGCGGATGGATGCATGGACGAACGCAGGGACGGACGCACAGATGAACGTGTGGACGCACGAACAGACGCACGCACGGACGGGCGAATGGGTGCACTGACGGTCACACAGATGGACGCATGAATGGACGGAAGCAAGAACGAATGGACGGACGATTGCTTCGCCCCACTCTCCATCATGCACTCCGTGGATATGCTGCCATTTTTTGTTGTTGTTCTTCGAATCAGTTGAAACCTTTGGCGTGCCTCTGTGGTAGAACACCTGATTGCGACGCATAAAACCTCGGTTCAATTCGTACTCCTATTGAAGTTATTTTATATTTATTGTACTGGCACATTTTTGAATTTTTTTGTCACGAACAAGATGATGTCGTCTCCCTCACAAGTGGAGACGCCTACACTAGGATTTGAACACGAGACCTGCGGGTCAGCATGTTGCTTTATTATACCTTTTTATACAATTTCCTTATGAACCAACACAATTGAATATAAGTGGTCATCTTTTACCAGTGATGAAGTTTTGTTACAGTTGCTTCATATTAGAATAGATGATATTTTTTCTCAAGCACCATTTTCTCAATTATCAACCATAGAGCAGGTAACGGGGGTTTGCACACGTGTCACTAATTCGTGATGCAGCGTAGCCCACCAGTAACACCCTGTGAGTGTAGCACATCCGTGGGTACGTTTTCAGAAAAAGATACGTGGATCTACATTAGCAGAAAAGAATGCAGCATCTCTCACAAGTACCCCTGGGGCAGCCCCGTCCAAACTACGTGAAAGTGCACTCACTAAGGTAAGGTATTTTCAAAGAGGCTACTTTTTTCATCAATTACGCGGCCTTCTTTCTACATTGAAAACAATTGAGGAAGCTCTATAGAGTCGTTTCACAAAAACCCCATAGTTGTTGACCGCTCAGGATGAGAACATGATGATAAGATAATTATTGTTTCATATTGTTACGAAGAATAAAGTATACACAATGAACATACTGGCGAGCGAATGCGTACAACGCTGCTGCAGTCCGAGCACGTTACCCTCAGCACTTCGTCGTCATCATTTTCAGGCATCTACTTAACCCGTGACATTACCTGCCAGCGGCAGAAGCACCGTCCCGGTGCGATCAATTCTCAGGGCGTGAGTAGTATGGTTTAAGCCGTGAGACGTGCACTATATCGGTCGGGACTGAAGCTGGTACTTACGTGGTGTGGAGTGGAGCTATCTCATAGATCACACTGGTGACCTTGCGTATGACGCGGTAGGGGCCAACGTAACAAAACATCACTTTATCGCAGAAACCAACACGCCGTGATGGTAACCACAGCAAGACGAGCGACCCCAGAGAGTACTTTACGTCGTGGTGCCGGCGATCGTAAGCACTTTTTGTTGAAGCTGCGAGGCACATAAACGATCCCGGGCGACTTGGCGGGCGATGTCAGCTCGGGCCAGGGCATCACGAGCATAAGCAGTCAATGAGGGGGCGTCAAGTTGGAGCATGGTGTCCATGGGCAAAGCCGGGTCGTAACCAAACAGTAGGCAAAAAGGTGAAAATCCAGCTGTATCAAGACGTGAACTGTTGTATGCGAAGGTAACGAAAGGTAAGTGGATGTCCCAATCTTTGTGATCCTTGGAGATGTACATCGCTAACATATTCGTCAGGATAATGTTGAGGTGTTCCGTCAGGCCGTTGGTTTGTGGGTAGTACGCTGTAGTGAACTTGTGGTGGGTAGAGCAGGATCTGGAGCAGGGTCTGGTTGAACGCCCGAGCGTGAACAAGATGGCCGAGTACGCAAATTTGGCGTTGCCCAAATTGACATTTGGACGAGTTGGGTTGCAAGTTGGCACGTCAGAAAACATCAAGCACTGTGGACAGGCGGGTAGCATGGTCATCGAAAGTAGTCGAAAAAACAATAACGTCGTCAAGATAGCAGAGGCAGATAGTCCACTTCATGCCTCGTTGGAGAAAATTCATCATGCGCTCAAAAGTCGCGGGGGCATTGGATAATTCAAAAGGCATCATCTTGAACTGATAAAGTCCATCAGGAGTCACGAAGGGGGTCTTCGCTCTGTCTTTGTCGTCCCCAGCGATCTGCCAGTATCCTGAGCGAAGGCCTATTGAAGAGAAACATTTGGCACCGTGTAAGCAATCGAGTGCATCATCTATGCGCGGTAGGTGATAGACATCTTTCTTGGTAATATGGTTGAGAAGGTGGTAATCAACACAGAATCTCCAGCTATTGTCCTTCTTTTTAACAAGTACAACAGGTGAGGACCAGGGACTAGATGAGGAGTCTGTTATGCCTTTATGAAGCATTTTACCGACTTCTCGCTGTATGATAGCACGCAAAGAGGTGTCACGGCGTTGTTCAGTAGCTATGTCGGTAAAGTCGGTAATTGAAAGAACGAGGGCCTCTTGTCCATCTTCCATCATGTCAGGGGGATCGACTGGGTAACGGGACAAGCAGTCGGCATCCTTGTGAAGTTGTCCGGATTTATTGGATACGGAAAAAGCGTACTCTGTAAGCGCAGCGCCCAGTGACCAAGGTGTCCCGTAGGGTCCTTGACTGAGGAAAGCCAGCAAAGCGCATGGTGGTTCGTAATAGAGTGGTCGGCCATACAGGTACGGTCGGAATTTCGCAATGGCCCAGACGAGAGCTAAGCACTCGCGTTCTGTGATCGACTAATTTTGTTCCGAGCGTGACAACAGTCGGCTTGCGTACGCGACGACGTGGCGCATTACTTGTTGCCGCTACGCCAGCGCTGCGCCTATGCCATGGCCACTTGACATCCGATAGGTTTCCCAAATAGATAGCACAATTTCTGCTTACAGACGTCCCAGTTGGTCAACTCTTCTTGATCTGTCTTGTACTAGAGCTTTGCCGTGCCTTGCAAGTAGAAGATGATGTTCGCCAACATAAGCGTCGGATCCCAATGGTTGCTGCTGCTGACGCGCTCATATAGAACCAGCCAGTCATCGACGTCTATGCCATTTGTGCCATTGAATGGGCCTGGGTCACGAGGTTGCACCACAACGATCAGTTGCGGGGCTGGCGGATCTTGTTGACATTGAGTAGCCTGGTCAGTCATCGTGGTACCTGCAATGCGCCGTCCGCTGCGAAGATCCAGCTCCTGGGGCTGTATGGCGAGTTGTACCCCGCACCTCCACCAATGATGTTACGGGGAATAAAGTGTACTCGATGAATATATATACTGGCGAGCAAATGCGTACAACGCTGCTGCAGTCCGAGCACGTTCCCCTCAGCACTTCGTCATCGTCATCCTCAGGCATCTACTTAGCCCGTGACAATATTGTGATGAGAATGTGCTTTATTTTTCTGTTTTCAAGAAAAGCACTCCTGAGCTTTCTGAAAAGGCGTACATGCGAGAAAAAAAGGTAAAGTTCTAACATTTTGCACTCTGCTCTCAATATCCACACGATCAAAAACTTGAGTGGTGTCCAATGCAAAGCAAGGGTTCTGTTTTTTGAGAACGTCTTCTTTGTCTCTAGTTTAGAACAGAAGTGCTGTTTTCCTATAGAGTATTTTTTTATTCCAGCAATTTCTTGTTTGAAACTTTTGCAGATGCTTCGGGTCATTTTTTTCTAAGCAAGGCGGTTGTGATTAAATTGTAACGGGTGTCATAGGAAGTACGTAAAAATGCTAATTCAGTTAAAAAACTCTCTATTTTGGGGTTATATGCAATGCAGACAGCTCAGTTAAACGCAGGACATCCATTCTTAGCCAGCTTGCATTGAGCAATGCATCCGCGTGATTCTATACAGTCGACGTTATGCGTATTCACATTAGCAGTCCACAAATGCGACGCGAGAATGTTCACTGGAAGCACCATAAATTGTTAAGTTTGATAATAGTACAGCAAGAAAGCCACTACGAGCAACAGCCCAGCGGACCGCCGCGGTACGCCGCCGTAGCAGACGATGCGCCGAGAGTTGCGCAAAATCAGACTGCAGCGCCACTAGTTCTCACGACCGCCATTCGGCCAACCCTCCTCCGCTGTCGGAGATACCGAGCTTTGAAACTGAGTTTGATATAGTAACGTTGGTTGGCACAATTGCACAACCATAAACAAATGGATGTAATAAATATATTCGTCTGCTTGTTGCAGTTGGCGCCGTTACAAAACGGTAAACAACTCGTTATATTACATATGCGTCTCTTTAACGAATATATCTTTAGCATCACCTCGTAGCGTCTCACTCAACAACAAAATTACGACACAGTAGCTTTTAATCCGCATGCTTCGCATAGCGTTCATTCCCGAGGTACCTGGGAGCTGCCTCATATTAAATAGCAATTATATGGACGCTCTCAACTGGATTTTGCCGCCGGAGTTAATCTCGGCGTCGCCATCACTAACCGTATATGTATGCGTATCTATATATATGAAAACGCAAAAAAAAACGTGAGTTAGGAAAAATCTCCGGCGCTCGCAATCGAACGTGACAACTCTGAATTGTGAGTGGGAGACGTAAGCCACTGAGCCAAAAAGGACCACCTCTTTGAACGTTCACACAGCAAGCAATTTAAATCTACAACTTACCGCTGGTGATGGGCATCTCAGAAAGAACTATTGTGATTTCGGCAATACCAGCAAGATGGCGCAGTTAGTGCGCAACGCCAAATGATCACGACGCGGCGGCGCGTGCTCTCATCTCGCACGCCTACTTCTTCCCGTGCTGAGGGAGCAGTGTGGACATTCACGAGTGCGCTTACCTCGCGGTGGGGGACAATTGCACGTCTTGGCTCGCCTTCGGCTTTCACCAGAACGATTCTGTTGTAGTTGCCGGGCGCAATAAAGCTCCTGTAATCATTTCACACTCTTCCTTTGGGAAAAGGTCATGCTTTTCAGACACAGAGAAGTAACAACTGAGACGCTTATTGGCATTCATCAGTACCTGTGAGTACGTTTCGTGCGTCATTTGTGCGTCAGAAACGCTGGGCAAGTATCGATCTGCATTACTTTTTAGGCTCTATAATTTGAATTGGCGTCACGTAGTTCACAGGGATTTGTTCTTTTATTTGAAACAAAAGCAAAACACAGCAATAAGCAAAGACACAAGTGCGTTTGATGCCCGCAAGCACGATGACTAGGCCAATTCGTGTACTACCCATCATTCCCGTGGTGTATGAGTGATCGTAGTGCCACAGTGCAAGGGCGTAACATTTGCTGATTATCCTTACATGACAAAGAATCTCCAAGCCACGCATAGCTAAACGAAGCCAGAAACTCGACAAACACGATGAAGAGATCACCGCTACTGTCGTTCAGTTCGTCGAACATTTCACGCTTAATTATAAGGTTGCAGCTTTGTTTCATGCCAACAGCAAGTCATTTTTCCGTTAACCTAAATTTTCGTTATATTTCTCACTGTGACTACTCACTGTGACTACTTTGCTTGGCTTGGTAATCTGTTTTAATTTTGTGTAACAGAGAAAAACGAATTCTTAAAATGCCATTTTTCTCAATAATTTTTACCGAAGGTTTCGATCGCATAGATTTCTGTCGTGTACAGTCAGGAATTATTGGTCAGCTGCCACACTGTAAAAAAAATACGTGCAACTCTACGCAAAAAGAAAAGAAGCTCCACACTTGCCTCCGTGCATCTGAGCAGCACTCATCAGCACTGCCATGTTTAAAGCACGACCTACTGTACTTTTTTAATGGTGAGGTGACACAAAATTTTAAAGTTGAGATAATGAGCGACGTAGATTTATGTAGACACATGCCAAACATCTAGTAGCTATCAAGGGTCTGTAACGTGTTTCTAATCAATTTCAATGTGCACGCCGCGGAAATGAGCGACATGCGGAGCCCCACGCGACGCCGAGATCGCCAGCACAAGGGCAATATAAACAAACCTACGTCGTGAATTTGTATTGAGTGATTGTTGGGACGAGCCTTGCGCATGAGCCACCTTTGACTTTCTCCTCCGTGCGTACAGCTTTGCGTGTACTGGCTGTACTGTGACATGGGCGCTGCGAGCTCGCGCACGTTGTTTTCGGCGTCACGTACTTAGTTGTGTTTACCCTGCCCGCGGAACTGCTCCTGCCTAGCTAGGTACTCTTTTCAAACCAAAACTGAGACTTGCTGCTATAGAAATGTTTCTAAGTAAAAAAAAACATCACTCACTCGCGCAAACGTGGTTTCCAGCAGTGACAAGTGGCTCACAAGCTGCCTACTGCAACAAAAAAACAAGGCACACCATGGTTGTGTCACTGCTTTTTTAAGTGCAGATATATTCGAAGTAGACATGAGGATGACCGTCACCTTCGTTATTGATAGTGCATTCGATGCGTTATTTAAAGCTGGCAGGTGTAGTTCATGCTGGTGCTAATATATCTTTCCACCCTATTTGATTTCTTTTCATTCAGATCACAACTGCTACAAGTATCGTCCACTGTACTTTCTTTCCTTTGATTATGTGTCAGTTTTCATTCACAATGCGTCCAAAGAAAAATAAAACAAGCCCTTTAAATCTCTTTCTCTCACTCTGTGACTGACTTATTCTCGATAAATGAATATGTACAAGCATTGTTTTTGAGATTCTAGAACAGCCAAGCGCAGACTGCGCAAAATAGATCATACACAGCCGCTACTTGCAACAAAATCAAAAACCCTACACTACTTTAGGACATCTCAAGCCCAATGCCTAAAAATATCTATGTTTTGAAGCAGTGTTCTCCAATAAAAAATGGGCCCGTATCTGAGTGTTACTATGCAACTGTCGTCGATAGACGATGGTCTTGCACCTAGAGAGAGTAAACAAGACGTTTGTTTGATGTTCTGCGCAAGAAAGTTGGTGAATGGTATACTGGAAGCGCTGCGTTAGAGTGCTTCGAGCATGCAGTGGAGGCAAACGAGCGCATGTCATGTCGCACGTGAGACATGAGCACTATCTGGCAGTTATCTCGAAAAACGAAGTGCACGGCGTGCGCATCCGTCGCGGAGGCGATAAGGTGTAGAACGCAAGGTGGCGGGTAGGTCGCACCACCGTTTTATCTTATCAAAGCATTGAAAACACGCCTTTTCGTGCAAGCTTTGCATTGTCAGAGCAGCCTGATAAGCGCTACGGTCCTTAGATTTACTTATGTATGCCTTTTCTAGTAAAAAGACACAGAATATTGACGTGTTGTCATGGCGCCTCAGATATGGGCAATAAATGCTTTAGAATTGACAATCACACAAGTATGAGCGCTAAATCTTGAGCAATATTGGTGGGCGTTGCGGATGATGTCGGCAGTGTGAGGTATTGTAAAGGGCGGACAAACAGACGAATGCACAGACAGACACACCGACAAAAAATTTTGCTTAAGACTTTAAAAAAAGCACATGAATGACGGTGAACTAACCAATCACATGGAAGCTCAAGGCATGCGAGCAGCTTCAGTCATTAATCCTTGCTTCGTTTGCACGAATAAAATGCCAAAACATGCCATTTGAGGGACCCACACTTTCTTTTAGCAAGAGGATGAAACTGAAGTGATGACGATAAGTATAAAGGCAACAACCAGGTACCACCGGCGCCCACTGGTGAGAGTTAATGATATGATGATAACAGAAATTAGGTGAGCACTGAATAATGACTCAGTTACTTAGCAGTATTCGCATGGTAAGAGTGCCGCTGTGGTCATGACTTACGTTTGACGTCAATATGAAGTGCACAGTTCATTAGCAATCTGGTTTGTCTTTCTCTTTTGTCTCTTAGCCAAATTCAGAATAAATGGGTGCTTTTGTAAAGCATGTTCTCCGCTCTACTTTCCTGAATAGAACATTACCCCGCATAAACAAGGTGACAGCAGGACGTAGCCATCCGTGCATTCAGCAGAGCAAAACTTAACTTGACCTGTGAATGTTTGTTTTCAAAATCAAACTTATAACGAAACCCATCGCACTATAAGATAGCAGTGTTGCCGCCCTCTATAGCCATGTTTTCGGATACTGGTGCGGTTAAATGAAATGATGGCGTAGGCAATAAACAACAGCATCAACAAATCATTCTCTTTTCTTTTTCAGTGAAAATATATGCTGATGTGCCCATTCGCAGACTTCATCCTCTTCATCGAGCAATGCTTTGGCTATAGGATTCTCAGAGCCCAGTAAGGAGGTACCAATGAAATGTTAGTAAACTAATCACCGATCACGGAAGAAAGAAAAAACATCATCAAATAAAGAAATCGACTAACAATGCGAGCAGCCCTGGCGTATCATATTTGTGTACTATAAGGACATATTTCCTGATGGCGTGGACGCTGCATTTTTTCTTTGGCTATTTATACAACTCGAAGCAAATTTTTGCGTACCGCAAGCACTTTTAGTGTCTTTTACATATTTATCTAGCCGCTTACATCCGGGTGGTCTCGTGATCACCCCCTTAACGTGGCGGGAGCCAAAATTAGTACGAGAGGGTGAGATGGTTTGACGAGTATGATGCGCTGGTCAAGATATGAACATTGTCTCAATCCCGCCGTCGTCGAACACTTCCCGCCACACAGTTGCACATACCCTCCAGTGGGTATAAGCCACTCGTACGCAAGTACGTGTCACAGGTGATAGATGAGACATGCCTCATTTGCCCATTTCTAGACACGTTGCCACTTCCCGACATGCGTTCGAATCATTTAAGGTGACTGTATCGGAGGCGGAATTCACGTCACATTATAAGCGAGAGATACACGAGTCATTCCTAATTGACAAGTTCGAAATGGTTTCTATGGGTTTAAACAAAACGCGGGTTAACCTGCTAGCACACTTGCGCAGGATACAGTGCGTGCACAGCTTCGTGTCGAGACATTTTTTTTTCTTTTTTGTGTGGTACTTTATTTTCACGTATAAGTATTGTTTTTTTGTTTTTTATTGCGAAGCAGTTCTTACCTAACTTTGACGACTTTGAGCGTATTTATCAATCTATCTATCTATCTATCTATCTATCTATCTAACCACTTACGTTTGTGTGCTCTTGTGGCCAACTTCATAACTTGGCGTGAACCAAAGTTAGCATGGGTGGGTAAGATAGCTTCACGAGTATGACGCACTGGTCAAGACATGAATATTGTCACAATCACGTCGCGTACGTCGTCAAACACTTCCCGCCAGGCAGTGCCACATACCCACGGACAGGTATTGGCCGCTGGTATGCATGTATGTGCCACGGGCGATTGAGAATTAGTATCTGCCCAGGAACGACCAAAACACACAGGAACAAAAATTAACGCACGAGCGTTAAGAAATAGCCGACATCGGTAGTGTCAACCCGACGATTGCAAAGAATGAATGTTAGGGTCCCAGCTGGAATTGAACCCAAGCATTCATCGGGGCAATGAAGCATTTTACCACAAAACTACATCAGGGCCTGGATTCACAAAACTCACTTACGAAAACATTTTTGCGCAAGAGAAATTTTCTTGCGTAAGTCGATTCACGAAACGAAAAAACGTCGTAAGAGGCCATAGTTGTCACATCAGGCCGCTGCAAATAAAGCGCGCTGTGACTGCCCGGGAACATGTCAGCGATGGTGATGCAGTTGCTATATTTGCTTACGTCACCGAAAAGTGCTCGTAAGTGGATTCACGAAGCGAATTAGTGCGTAAAAACAGCATGGCTGAGAGAAAATCCCAAGAGTGGTCCGGACCACTCTTAGGAACAATGTGGCTACTTAAAACCTGCTGCCGCAGCGGTATACTTTGGTGCCCTGGCTGGTTTTGAGTTAATTCACGCCCATCAAGGGCTGCCTGATGACTGCTGGTGCGTTTTTATTTCTTTCGGTGCTTTGAGCATCGCGTGTTGTTTCCCTTGTACGCAGTGGATGGTGTTGACAACCACCATCGTCCAATAAGTTCGAAGTCGCAGTAATTGAAGAATTCTATTGGGGGTCAATGGCATAAAACTACGCATGTAAAGATTTGTGGTTGGATGAAAACCAATGTAATACGTGAATGGTCAGTGCATTCGAACGCGACATGGCATAGGATCAACCTTATTTGTTATGTTGTTGTGTTGCGCCCCATCTCATCCAATTAAATAAGCGACTCGAGATCCTTGCCTCATTGGTGGAAACTACCACCAAAGAGGTTAATGGGAGCACATTCTTTGCACGCTATTGGAAATAAAAATGAGAGGAAGTTTTCAGTGAGTGGTTCCTAAAGTTTGTGCTCTAGTGTACTTTCATTAGCTCTAACTGTTCAATGGTTGCGATCTCTGAAATACAGCTGTCGATACACTTTGGGACGATCTGGAACAAAGCGTACTTCGTAAACCAAAGCGTATTAGGGGTGCGCGTGATTACGCATGGAACTACAAACAAATCATGCATCTTCACCTTCACTGTTCAGACACCGATATGGACCATGATATTATGGCAAGCAATCGGAATGAAATGACCCTAGTAACTTTGTATGACACAGAAAATATGCAAACCCTCACGATTCTGGAGCAAACCTTGGCTGAATTCATCCCTGCGTCAATTACCAGCCATTTAACTTGGCGCACGAACATCATTCAAAGGTAGAGCGAGCCACTGACATGTATTTTGTGCGACGTAGCGACCACTTGACCTGAGAATGATAGCGTTGCGAAGGCGAATCCCCAGTCGCATGCTATGAACGAAGCAGACGACAAACGCGAGCAGACGACGGCTTGGCCGACAGGCACAGCTTGTGATTGGTTGTGAAGCAATACCCTCTACATCACCTCACTCCGTGACGTTGCCAAAACACTTCTTTCATCTGGCACGCCTGTCCTGTTCGTCATATCACCCCCCTCGCACATAAGAGAAAATTTTGTCACGCCGTGAAAAAAGTGCAAGTACTTTCTAAGAGCTCTCTTATCATCTTATGTGCTGCGCAGTTGTCGAAAACAACATGGCGTCGTAAACAGCATATCGGTCGGTGCGACTTTCAGCAAACGCTTCTCGCTCGAGTTACTTCAGCGTTTGACCGGATGTGTTGTGATTACAGCAGCTCTTTCGGTGTGTGTAAGCAGTGCGGAAATCTGTGGCAGTGCAATGGTGTACGGTGAAGCGCAGCGAAGGCTGTGCGTCGGTGTGGTTATCAAGCGGGGATCGGCATCGATGTATCGACGGCAACTAGCACTCGAGAAGCCTGCAATGTGTGTTTGTGTGCCGGTAACAGTTCGTTCGCTTGACTTTCCAGTCTCTCAGTTTGGTGCTGTGCGACGTTTCGGATTGACAGCGTTTTGACAAGTTACTTGAGTACCCCAAGTACGTACGGAAACGTATGAACTACGCACTCGGTTCTTGCTTCGCCACTAGTTAGCCCGTACGCTTCTATTTACTTGAGAGCAATGTACTGTTCGGGAGTGAAACGATGTTCGTTGTGAACAGTGTTGCTGTGTTGACGTTCCAAGACTTTTGAACAAGCTGTGCTCGTGTGACCGAAAATTGAAAGACAGCGTTGATAACTGTTTTGCCCTGCGAAGTCATGGTGGGGCAGCTTGGCGCTTTTGTTTGTTAAGTCGTCACTTCTTTTTGTGGTAACCATAGTCCTAGCGCTGTGATATGATCAACCAAAACTGCGAGATGCTACATTCTGTTGTGGATCGTGTTACTTTGGAAGCGCGCCTAGACTGTTCTTCGGTAACAAATTGAGAGTTCTATGTGGCAGCGATAGCCCGTGAACGTCAAGCTTCCCTCCAGCCCCCCAAAAAAGCAAAGATTTCACCGGTGCCTTGCTTTCGATGAAGTTGTAGGCCAATATCGCCTAACTACAGGTTTCCGAGTTCGTCTGGCCATCGTTTAGCACGGCACTAGAGCCTTGACAACAGCCGGTCATGGCCAGTTCTTACACTTTATCAATGAACGTGCACGCCTGGCCAGCCCTTCATTGCTGTCATTGGCAGCTTCCAGTCTGCAGATGCCCTTTGCCTGTTGGCCGTACTTGGTTCCTTATGACACCGACGGCAACTAAATGCTGCCATCGGTGAGTTCACCTTGCAGAACTAAATTTCACCGGTACTATAATTCACGCAGTTCTATAACGTGTGCAAGTTTTTAAGCCCATCAGATGTAATGTTTCTCTATAGTAAGTTGAAGCATGAAAAATTTACTACTACTGTTATATACATACATATATTATGGAGCAAATACATAAAAACTTTTTTGTGATTTGATACAAGTGAGCTCTTGTTTGATTATGAGGTTGGGCCTGTCGATTGACCACGTTTGATAGTTGCAAAGTTAATGGAATTTATTTTTCAGGAGCCAGGTTGCACTTAAAAAATTTATGTTATTTTGGAAAATTAGTTCTATAGACGATTACCACTGTGGTAGTACTATACTTCAGTAGGACATATATATTGCGGTACGTAAATTTTACATGAGTTTTCAGTTTATTTCAAAGTGATTATAGCAGATTTCGGTCACTTTAACGAAGTGATAGCTTCCTCAAATAAGTATTAGAAGTGAGTGCTTTTAATGATTGTTTTCAAATATCTCATTTTTGGCTCTTCACAGATCGCAGAGATTGGTTTGTTAAGGTCCTGTGATGCATCGGTTGCACAATCTGGCACATCAATCCTCATCATTACTTTGAGCACCTGTACAAAAATAGGAAGGACACGTTCTCCCTAACTGTGCAAGCCTATGTCACTGCTCGGACTGTTATCATTCAGCGGATGTGGCGTGGAAGCATGCATGGCAGCCTCATCTGGAAGGACTGCAATCTGCTTGGGAGCTTCGAGGGCACAAAACTGCCTAACGGCTGGCTGCAAGGTCAGTTTTTGTTTAATACATACGATTACGTGAGCACCACTTACTGTGCAGCAATTGAAAACACAAGCATGGTTGCTTTCAGTGGATACCTGTAATATTCTTACGCGTAATTCTTATTCAACATTCATAGAACTAAATTGCAAGATAATTGAGAATGTTGAAAGCTGAAAGCCTGCAGCTTATGAATGAAACTCCAATAATCTGAGACTCAAAAGCTTGTGCTTTGAAACGAGCACAAATACTTTGATTCCTTATTGAGCTCTCGAGCTTGTGACTCCCTCTGTGGATCAAGTGCTCTGGAAGGAAATAGCAAGTGGGTGAAAATTGCCTGGCTGTGCACAACTTACAAGGAGAAAGACCTATTGAAGAAGCCTCAGATGACATAGGGCCAGTAACTGCATCTTTTGCCTAACGTAGCTTTTTCTCTCTCAGTGCTGTTGCTTGTGTTTTAGCCGATCATGTTCACCACGATTGCATAGTGATATATATTTTTCTACAAATTGTACCTGACCTAAGTATGCATTATTGATCTCTAAAGGTGACGTTCAGTGTGTTTCAAAGCCATGGCTTCTCACTTCTCTGTCTGTGGCTAGCCTATTTCAGCAGCAGAGCGATGCAGCTAGCACACATGCAATCCAAGTCATGGAGCGCTCCTTTGGTGTTCTGTGCAGGACACAGCATATCCATCCGGCAAGACACTGGTATCAACAATAATGGTGAGTGTTGGTGGCACCTGTAGAATCCCGTTGTGTTTGTTGCGTATGATTATTTCCCCTGATGAAGTGCATTTTTGAAAGGATTTCTTCATTTAGAATAATGGATGTCAGTAACAAGCACACTCATAATCCACAAGTTCTTTGTGTCTTCTAGACTTCCCATTTGCATCCTATATGCGGTATGGTGAGCTGGCTATGTTAGACAGCCTTGAAGTTATCAACATTGGCTGTTGTGTTGTAATGCAGTCTAACTTGTGTTTCTTAGTGAACTTATTTGTGGTCTACTTCTCGCACCTAGTGTAAAGTCGAAATAAAACAAACTCTATTGGCTTTTTATGCCTGTCAGAAGTTTCATGCCTTCATCTATAACATTGTGGTTTTGCTCTTGTATCATATTAAATATGGTTTCAGCCTTCAATGTTTGTGTGTGTGTGTGTGTGTTGAGGCTTTTCATTGGCTTCTGAAAATACAATATCTGTAAATATGAGCACATAATTGACAACTATACACTCTTGCATGTAGCATGGTTGTAACAATGATCTGTATTTTTCTAAGTTCCAGCAGTAACAAGGGGTTCGGTGCTCCACGATCATGTACAGTGTATCAAGAACAGAGCACAGAAGACCAACAAGTATAAAGGGACTGCCAGTGACTGTTCTCCTGCTCAAAGTTTACAACAGCAGAAAGAGCACATTGTGAAGTCAGGAGCAGCTGCTGCTTAACTTCTTAGCAGTGCATTATTCAGCAGTTCCTTTGCTTGCATTCGAAATTATTTAAATTTTGCATGGAAGATACCAGACTATGACACTAATTTAAAGGCTGCTGTGGTGTTAGTGGGCAAATATTTTTGAGCTGAAGTTTTTAAGATGTGTGTTAAGTGCCTGCGTGCCTCTACATTTGCATGCCAGAAATCACAGTATCCATGGTCGCCAATGGTAACTGTGTTTGCATTCTTTGTAGTACAAGAAGTAAAGCCATGGATGCAGTAATCATGTACTTAGTCGATGTAATCCTTTAGTGTACACTCATTTGTATAGCACCAATGATGCCATGAGTGTATAAGCTCTGGGAAGTGAATCTATGTGGATTATTTTATTTGGAAGGAAGAGGATCATCACTACTCCTAGTATATCTTAACAGTAGATTTTAGTGCTTGGGTATTATCCCACTGCCTGTCCGTCCTTCAACAGTCTACTTATCTACTGTGTAAGTGTAACTTTTTAAATGTATACTTTGCTCGGATAGGTTTGTTCATAATGTAATGCAAGTGACTTATCATCTATGCAGCTCTACTCAGACTAGAAATAAAAGTATTTATTTTATATGTAGCTATAGCATGCATTCACTTGTGTTTTTCTAGGTGCCTGTACAATTGTTTAGCCCTACAAAAGTGCTGGTATACTCTAATATTGAATCTGGCATCTTAAAATAGTTTGTAGTGGAAGTAAGAATGTGTTTACAACCAATATTACTATTCTCAGATGAACTGTGAAAACTCTGTGGAAATTTATTTACAGTTTTTGAACGTTGTGAAGGCAAATGTTATGTTCTTTTATTGTGGTCCCTGTTTCATGCAAATGACACATAATTACTTTGCAGTGGCGTAGTATTAGTTGTTATTTTACACATATGTGCTGAGCAACATCGCAGTTGAGGCCAGCAGCAAGACATACATGCAGTGCACTGGAGCATCACCTCACATAGTGTACAGTCTTTGCCCACCAGTAAACTCAATATTTTTCAAGCAGACTAATAGACAGCTGAATGGGAACTGTGTTGGTGTGCAAACTTTGAAGTCTTCTTGAGGAGTGTTTTTCATCATTTTTGTCCAAGTGAAGTAGCTACCCAAGGCCACAACTGATGGGATTGTGGTGGTTTCTTCTCTCCAAAAGCACTCCTACCAGCTGCCTCAATGTTAACATGGGGTGAATTCACGAACTGGAAAAATAATTGGTCTTTGTTTTCTTGGCCGAAAGAGTCACTTCCACCGTTGAGCCACCACGACGCGCCAGAATAGAATCTTTAAGCTAAATAAAGTTGATTCTACTTTTGAGAAGTGTTTTGGGGAAAAGAAATGGCACCTATAGCTGTCAATATAAACGCTGTTTGCACCAAGGAGCTTAGTAGCTTATAATTGTATTATTCATGTACTGTCCACAATTTACTTGCGCTGTGCCAACTTTCAGCCCAAATGTCCTAACATGCTTTGTTAGTGGGTTGTGAATGAGCCAAGCTATGTAAATAAACAGAGTGATATTGCAGACATGTACAAAATATTGATGCACAGCCGTTTTCTTTAGCATGACATTGTCAAGGGCTTAATTCTGGTGTTTTTTATAAAGAGTTCTTGTCACTTGCCATCAGCGGAAAACTATGCATCAAGCTTTTGCGAGATGGTTCGAGAAACACCGTGTTCAGACATAACAGTGCCGGTGGATTTCTCTCGTGAGTTACTTTCTGCAGTATATTCAAAACGAGTTTATTAGAATTGTTGTTTTGGAGCCATTCATTTTAATATTTACACCTGAGTGTGTGTATGTATGTATGTATGGGTGTACATATGTATATGTGTGTGTGCGTATATGTATGTATGTATGTATGTATGTATGTATGTATGTATCTTTTAAATGAGAATCCGTTTATCATTGGTGAGTAAGTTTGGTAATGATATGGCTGAATTTGTTTCTAGTTATTTCTCTTTTGAGCCATTACATATTTCAATTTATTTTGTACTGCATAAAAATAAATGTAACCTTACACAGAATATGTGTGTTCGAAGAAGTTGTTTCATTTACCAACCTACAGTCATGGGCAAGAAATTGGGTAAAATGGAACGAACCTGCGAAGATTAGTTTAGAGCATAGCTACTTTACATGGCATATCTTGTACACATTGCGTTGGTGGAATATGTTGATTTCAACCTTTCAATTTTAATCAGAATAAGCAAGCTATCACCCGTGGTTGTATATGTGTATGATATTTATGCACACTGTGATACCGGTTCGCAATTACAATTAAGGTCACAAACCTAGTCAAGCTGAATACACGAATTTTGTCCATGCACCTTTCATCTGCAGTGGAACTGTTGTTAATAAAAAATAAACTTCAGTTTAGAAATTTATTCTAGTAACCAAAAGCAGGGTATCTCTTTATCACACAAATCAAATTGCCATTGTTCTGTTCCATTCTGGACAATAGGGGACCCTCTCAGCAGAACTCGATTAACGGCTATAGTTCATTTTAACCATTGACAGCGACATTACACTGAAGCGTGCAGCATGACAAATAGCGGGAGAGAAGACACAAACTAATCACTCTGTTCGCGTCAGCTCTAACTGTCCGTGCTCTTTGGTCTTGCTGCATGTGAGGATGCCCACCAAATTAGCACGAAAGCGTGTCCCTACAAAGGCAGTCAACTTGGCTGCAAGCAGTTAGCTCACTGCATGTGTAGATTTTCTTCAAAACACCGTGAAGACTGATTGCTGGTCGAATATCCAGACACGTGAAAAGTAATATACCAGGTATAATATAGGTATTTCAGCACTGGACACTTTTGCGATAAGAGAGAATGGAGGAAAAAATTATGAACCCTGAATTGTTTAATTTTTGAAGGAGCACAGTACAGCGCTTTTGGGTCAAAAGGGGAGTGAAAGAAGCAAGTGCGAAAGCCTACTTCTCAAAAAATTAGTACCCGCCACCACGCATAATGTCAGGCCGGGCAACCTTTTGAAAAAAAAAAGTGCTCAGTGATTCTGTGAATCAAACCAAGTACCTCGTAGATTGTAGTTGAGCGCTGTAACCGCTCGTCCACTGCAGCAGTGCTTGCATTCGCCCTATTGCTGATATATCGTCATTCCTTCGAATGAAGCCAAATGCAAAAACGTCCGATGGAACTTTGTCAAAAATAGAAAAAATCGTTAGAATGCGTTTGCCCAAGGTTACTAGAAGATAGAAACCGCCACGTGTGACTGTATAACCGTGCGCTATTTATTCTTGTACATTACTGTCATGACGTTGGGATAGCCGGCTCTAACGTAGGCTACCTTCTCATAGTTTGCCAAATATAAATAAGAAAATAAAAATATATAACAGCCTGTGACAACGCTAATCAACTATTATGAGTTCACTGTCACTAGTGTCACTTTCACAAGATGAATGCTCAGTTTGCTTCCATTATCGTTATTTAGGAAAGATTTGGCTCATTAACTCAACTCTCCTAATTAACAATGATTCTCACATCTAAGGACAGTCACACTTCATCTCGCTTTCTGAGTGGCTGTCACTCCCATATAACGCGTACTCCTCTTTTTTATGCTCTACGAGCATCTGACGCTGCTTTGCGTAGACTTTCCCTGACGTCTGCTGGGCCAGAAAATTGTCTTTATCTATCAATTTCAAGCTTTCGCGAAGCCAAAACGAGAGTCTCTTTCTCTCTCTTCATCCTTTTCGCATGTGTGATAACGTCTCTCGACCTCAAGACTCGTATACACGTCCTTTCCTTTGTTTGCGCACTCAAACAACGCTGGACGAAATATTTGCACCGTGTTTTGTGAAAAGCATTAGCACTGAGACACCTCCCGACGAGTCTCCCTCATTTTACGTAGACATATACCTAAGCGTAAGCGTATGCGCGTTCTCGCATTCCGGCTTTATAAAAATGCTGCGGTGCATGGAACCAGCGAAATCGCGCTCACAATTTCATTTGATTACTGCTGTTATCTATTTTAGCACAACTCGTCTGCAGGCACCAAAGTCGCTCATGTGTCTTGTAATAAGAATATTGTAACAAAGGCTACCTTTGACTATAGGTACAAAACACCCTTACGTTCACCACTATACCGTGCTAGATTGCACCGAATTAGTTAAGTAGCAGCGCAGCTTCAATGAAATGTAAGGTAAGTGGTCACTTTAAATAAGGGAAGACATTCAAGGCACATTTTCAAACATTGCATGCATCGATTTATGTGTGGTTTCATTTATGTGGTGCACCTGGAGTGTTGTTTACTTGTACTTGGCGAGATAGTGCATGGATTGCTCGGTAGCTTAAGGCCATCAAGCAATTATTTTTTTTAGCTACAGTCGTTGATTAAAGGCGAGTGCTTGGCTTTGCACAGCCCACCAAAACGTCTATTACAACGTACGCGGCATCCCGTAAGCGCTGTAGCAGACGCTCGCGGAACTGAAACTTAGATGCAGCAAATCATTGGCTATCATCGTATACTCTCGATGCTAGACGCTTTGCGTGCTACCTTGATATTATCGGCACACACTTCTTTCTTTCCTTGTCGTTTCATCGGCTATCGTCTGTCCTCCTTGCCCTCTTAAGTGTCGAATAAGTTAAGTTCATACCCGCGCTATTGTAATCCCTCCAGATAAGAGAATCTTTGGCTAAGAAAATGCGTAGCCAGAGAGAAAGCTTTGTAAATTCGGGCCCTGGTCTCTGAAGTACTTTTCAAATAGACGCTAATCTTCGTGAAACGTAAATAGTGGTTGCAGTGCTGTTTGCAGAATTTTATAAACATTACATATGTACTCCTTTGATACAGCCGTCACGTTGGGTTAACCTCGAATGTGAGTAATCGCAATACACTGAAGTTGATTTGTGTAGCAGTGTCCAAGGCCAGCATCCTCGCGAGTATTAGCACTTCATATCAGTTTCCGGTGTTCCTAATACGCATGTTTCGATTGGCATCGTTGCTCAAGTGCAAACAACTGGTTATATAAACATCTGCAACACTTCAACATACGTCTGTGAGTGCAACATTGGAACATATATGTAGCGTCATTGCATGACGTGTCACTGAAAAACAAAAAATTGCAGCATGTTCACCTTCCCTCCGCATGCTTTGCATAACGTCAATTCCCAGGTGCGCAGGATCTGCTGAATTTTCCTTTTTTTCGCGGAGTGTAATCTTGTGCTGTGACGCTTTGTGCAGTGCCAGTATTTCTGATATCAGCGGTGTCTTGTGGAAGTGACGCGGTTTTTGTCAATATCTTTGTTCTTGTCATTGTGAGTCAAAGTGTCATGTTGTGTCCACCATGTGCCTATAGCTTGTTCTCGTTGCGCATAGCATCTGACCGTGATGCACTACGCCAATGTATGCATCCATCTATGTATATATAGTACCTGTAACATGCTACATTCATTCCTACAAAGGCTGGCCCACCAGCCGAAACGTTAATAAGACATCATTTCGAAAGTGCGTCTTGCTTCTCAATTATCTATCGTACCAGACTCGTCGATCTATGTAGGTCAATATGTTGGCGCATGCAGGAGGAGCAATACAGTTTCAAAGTAATTAAAAATATAGACACTACAAGAAAAAAATAAATGCACAGGGTACATGTAATTCTTGCAAGCTTTACCCTTTTTTAGAAAGGAATCACTATGACAATTTTAAACGAGGTACATAACAATAATGCCATACGTCCAGGTAATTTGTACAATGGCATTCCAGCAGAGGGTGCCGCGGCAGTATTTACCATAGTGACAGAATTCCGTCAATATTCAAAATAGAGAGAGAGAAACGAGAAAAAAGAGGAAGGCAGGGATTGATTGATATGTGGGGTTTAACGTCCCAAAACCACTATATGATTATGAGAGACGCCGTAGTGGAGGGCTCCGGAAATTTAGACCACCTGGGGTTCTTTAACGTAAGAAAGGCAGGGAGGATACCAGATGCTAGTATCCGGTATGCTACCCTACACTGGGGTTGGGGAATAGGGGGTTGAAAAAAATGGAAGATTTAAAAAAAAATTTTTTATTCACAATAGACGTTTTCATTATAGCTATGCAGGAGGCAGAAAACAGTGAAATGGTTAGACGTTAAGAAAGAGTTAAAGAAAAAAGGTAGGCATGTATGGAGTTAGAGCAAAACATCTTAGAAACAACCTCACATTGACAATTATGTTTGAAAAGGGTGCAACTGGAACATAATGTAAATCCTGTGATCATTTCATTGCTTAAGTGAGTCTTTGTAAAGTTAGAAAACATAATTAGAACTAATTACCTAAACTTAGACAACAAACAAGTAGTAGCGGCTGCTACAGTGTACTGGATCAGTATGCACAAGGTGCTCTTGATGTAGCGACGTCCCTCTTCTGTTTAATCTATATATATATATATATATATATTGGGGTAACTGGCCACTCCCGCAAAGAACACGTCGTACACAGCAAACACGCACTCCTTTTGTGGAGCAGTGACTTGACCTCTTGCAATAAATATGGTTAGCCACTTACAGTGCTTTATATACTCCTAAAATGCACAGAACTAGAGCTATTCACAAAAAAAGACTTCGCATTTTCTTACTAGGCGTGAATTCGACTTTGTGTTTTGTTCATTAGTTTCAACGCTTCATATATATATATATATATATATATATATATATATATATATATCTCCAAACTTCACACCCTAACTTCATCACCTGGTTGGAAGGTAACCTCTCGGTGTGTAAGGTAGTAGCGGCGTGCGTCGGCAGTTTGGCAAGCATGAATACGGCATCGGGCGAGTTGACGGGCCCCCTCGGCGCGTAGAGCGAACAAGGCAGCGTCCGCGTTGAACATGCCCAGGTTGTTGGGAAGGAGCATTGCGTCGAGCATTGCAATGACCTCTTGACCATACACTAAGCGAAATGGGGTGAAACCTGTACTCTCTTGGACTGCTGTATTCTAAGCAAAAGTTGCGTAATTAAGTATATCGCACCAGTGCTTGTGATCAACGGCCACATACATTGACAGCACATTTGTAATGGTCTCGTTTAACTATTCAGTGAGTCTATTTCTTTGGGGGTGATAACCTGTGGTTTTCCGATGTTCTGTACCACTTAGTCTCAGCACTTGAAGCATCTCTGTGGTGAAAGCTGTTCCACGATCAGTAATTATGCACAGCTGGTGCTCCTTGACGAAGGACGATGCTGATGACGAAAAACTGGGCGGTTTCGGCTGCGGTAGCTTTGGGCAGGGCCTTTGTTTCACTGTAACGTGGTAAATAATCGGTGGCAACCACAATCTAGTGATTTCCATACGGAGACATAGGGAACGATCCGAGCAAGTCAGTGCCATATTGATGGAATGGTGTTTCGGTGTGGCGATAGACTGTTGTAGTCCCGCAGGTCGGACAGGTGGAGTCTTATGGCGTTGGCAGTCACGGCATGTGTGAACGTACTGCTTGACTGTCTTCATGAGGCGTGGCCAGTAGTAGGCGTGGTGAATTCTTTCCAAGTTGCACGTGTAGCCAAGGTGTCCGAATGATGATTCGCCGTTAGAAACATGTAAAATACCGTCACGAAGCCAGGTCGGCGCAACAAGTAGGTAAGTAGTCTGGGCATGGTCGAACTTCTTCTTATAGAGGACCCCATACCTAATGCCGAACCAGGCCAGCCAGCGTGCTAAATTTCGAGGAAGACTGCTTTTTCGGCCTTCAAGGTAGTCAATCAGCGGGCTTAGCTTCATGTCGTCACGTTGTTGTTAAGCTAAGTCGGTTGTTGATACAGAGGAAAGGAATATATCGTCGTCTTCAACGTCCACGTTCGTACTTCCGATTGGCGCACGTGAGAAACAGTAAGCATCGGTGTGTCTGCGTCCTGATTTGTGAATGACTGTAACGTGAAATTCTTGCAGCCGAAGGCTCCACCCTGCTAGACGACCGGAAGGATCTTTGAGCTTGGCGAGTCAGCATAAAGAATGGTGGTCACTAACTACTCTGAAAGGGTGACCATACAAATAAGGCTGAAACTTTTTATTGCCCAAACAACGGCTAAGCATTCTTTTTCTGTTGCAGAGTAGTTTTTCTTAGCGGCTGATAATGTTCGACTTGCAAAGGCAATGACGCGCCCTACACCATTCTGCCATTGAACCAATACAGCTCCAGATGGAGATAGTTTCGTAGCGTGTCAAAGGCGTGACGCTGATCCTGACCCTAAACAAATGGTACGCCGTCTTTTGAAAGTTCATTTAGCAGTTTAGCGATTTTAAAAAAAGCATTTGACAAAGTGTCCGTAATGTGCGCGCAGTCCCAGAAATCGGTGGAAATCGCACTTGTTTATTGGGAAAGGAAATGCGGCAACAGCTCTCGTTTTCTCAGAGTTTGGGTGTATACCAGCGGGGCTGACAACGTGACCAAGAAACTTCAGTTACTCGAAAGCAAAGTGGCATTTCTCAGGTTTGAGAGAAAGTCCAGCTGTTCGAATCCCCTGAAGAACTGTTTGTAAGCGCGGGACGTGCTGCTCAAGCGTGTTCGAGAAGACGACCACAACGTCAAGATTGACAAGACACGATTGCCATTTTTGCCCAGAAAGAACCATGTCCATCATTCTTTGAAAAGTAGCTGCCGCCGAGCATAAGCTGAAGAGAAGGAACTTGAACTCGTAGAGTCCGTCAGGAGTAATCAAGGCGGTCTTTTCGCGGTCGTGCTCATCAACAGAAATTTGCGAATAGCCACTGCGTAGTGTCGTGGAATAAAAGTAACGAGCGTTGCGAATGCGGTCGAGCGAGTCATCTATTCGTGGTAAAGGATACATATCTTTCTTCGTGATTTATTGAACTTTTGGTAGTCGGCGCAAAATCGTAAGGTACCATCTTTTTTTCTTTACTAACACAACAGAAGGCGCCCAGGGACTGCGCGATGGCTGGATGACATCGTCCTTGAGCATCTGCTGGACCTGTTGGCGTATAGCGTCTTGTTCTTTTTGCGAGACTCTATAGGCGTGTTGTCGAATGGGTCTCTCGGTAGGCTCGGTGATGATACGATGCTTGGCAAGCGGTGTTTGATTCACTTTCGAAGTCGAAGACAAACACTCACGAAATGAATCGAGTAGCTTCAAAAGACGTTCCCGTTGTGCGGACGGTAGACCCTGGTTTATATCGAGAGTGTTTGCGAATGTCATGACGGAATGGTCGCACGACGAAAGGGCAAATAATGTTGAGGGACCAGGGACATCGGCAATATACTCAAGGTATGCGATCTTAGTATGTTTATCGAGATGGCGATACTCCTCGCTGAAATTCGTGACTAATAGGCAAGCCTGCTTCCTCCTGGGCTAAACAATACCTCGGGCAACGCAGATTTGCTGTGCAAGAAGTAGGGACAAATTTACTTCCGCAATTGCAGAATCGGGCATGTCTTGGTCACATTCAACGCTAATAAAGGGGCTGCTGGGAAGAGGCATAGTAACAGATTAATAGGATACATGTAGGGAATTCTTCGATAAGTGGTTGTTCTCAAGTTCAGGATAAAACGGGTCCTCGAACGACATCTGCATGTCTCGTAGGTCAATATTTTCACCGTATTTGCGAAGAAAGTCCAATTCTCCAAGGGGTGGACGGGAGCACACAGATAATACTAGGAAAGACCCTGTGAACGTCGAACCACAGACACGAACACGGGCTTTGCACATTCCAGTCGGCATGACGAAGTGGCCGCCTGCCGTGCGCAGCGGGGGTCCTTGCCAAAAGGTAGTTGCTTTCCTCAGTTTGGATGCTAGGGCGCTGCTCATAACCGAATAATCGGCGCCGGTGTCGACGAGGGCAGTGGCTACGTGATTATCGACGTGTACGGTGATGTCGGCGGAAACAGTTTTATGACTTTAGTAAACAACTGAAAAATAAGAAAGGTCTTCGTCGGGTCTTTTCGTGGAGGTAGGCTCTTTGACAGTTCATTGGGACGTGGCTTCACCCCCTGTAGCTCCGGTTTCTAGTTTCCCTTGTGGATCTCGCTGACCGGCCTCTGAATGGAGCATAAGATGACGAGGGAAAGCTAGGTGACGTGGGGTGGCAAGGTGATGTTGATCGTGATTGGTGGCGTTGACCAAGGCGAGGAGCTTGCTGGCCCGTAAGGTACGCTTCAATGTCACGGGGACGATCAATGTAACACAGGCACCGAGCAGCAGGGTGAAAGCCACGGAGACCAAGTTGGCGGTACTGGTTATTGCGGTAGACGTGACCCGCTTCGCCAGAGTGGCAGCAGAGCGGACGGTTATCCGACGTACGCCACACGCTGGCCTTTGTGGCGTTGTGTCGTGATCCAGACGGATGATAGGTGGGTGCACTCGGAAATCTTGAGGTGGGTGGCGGAGCCGAAGAGGTGCCCTGGATTCGATGGCTAGCCTGATCCACTGTCCGCATAGTGGGGTTAGAAGCATGTGGTGCAAGAGATCGCAAGGCCGCCGCATAAGTCCGCACAGGGGCCTGAGGCCTTGTAGGTGCGAGTGGGGTGACCACTTGTCTTCATGATCTCATTTCAGATTAAGTCGGCGAGAGCATTTACGCGAGATTGGGGTCCCGCTGCTTGGAGTTGGCGTAGCTTGTCCCACACGACGCTTCTTATGAACTCTGCGAGGGCATTTGTCTCGCTTTCAGCCCTGATAGAGCATGCTGCAGTGGTAACGTCGTGGCATTCATACTGTGACGACCAATGCTGGAGAGTATGCTGCATTGTGGTTGCCTCATTTATGAACTCAGCCACAGTGGTTGGCGGATTGCTCACGAGTTCGGCGAAGAGATGCTATTTTACACCACGCAATAAATGAAGCACCTTCAGTAAAGATTAAGATTATGGATGAAATTCCGACGATTCAGATGGCCACGACGACACGTTGAAGGACTGGACAGGCCCCGTTGCGCCCTTCCAGGCAAACTTCTGTTTATTTACACACTGACAGTTATTTACAAACAAATGCCAGGGCGGCTACTAAACCGGCTGCACAGTAAGCACTGGGCTGCATTAACGTCGGCGTTACTCTTTGAGCCCCTTGTGTACCGCACACATTAAAACCGACTTCTCAACGTAGTATCAACCTTGGATCAGAGTCTATGCTAAGTACGTCCTCTGTCCCCGCTTCCCGTTCTCCTTCTCGAGCACCAAGCTCCCTTTCTCTTCATTCCTTTTCATTAAATGCCTTCCGTCTCACCTGATACAGCTTCGTCAGATGAACACCTACTCGATGCTGCACCAATGCAGCAAACAACTCCCCTTTCCTCAGAGAGGGGTCTCCGCCACTGCGTTCCCACAATTTGCTATCCTCGGAGCATCGGCTAGCAAGAAGTCCATAATTTCGTCGATGTACAGCTTAAAACATACCTTCGGGCGACAACAAGCCTGTCTAGACGGCTGGTTGGCTGTCTGGCGTTAGCAGTCACGGTTCTGCTGTGTATCCACATGTATTGTTACAGCATGGCACCAGGTTATCTTGTCGGGAGCGGTGTCACGACAGCGACCACTTATTTCTCAGTCTGGCTTACCGTGAGAGTACTACCACCGTGTGGGTGACTCCCCAGCACAAGATGCGGCAAACAAATGCTCACGGGGTTGGACGAAAGAGAAGCCTTCCTAGGAGAAGGGCTTAGTCCTCGTCTTGGCAGCCTCTTTTCATTAATTTCCCTTTTCGTCGGGCGCCGCCTACCAACTGGCCATTTTTCGCGTGCCCCAAGCATAACTTCTTCTAGCTCAAGAATGTTTTATGTGCGCTTGTTGTACATACAACTTCAAAAACCGTGTCGGGAGAGAGGGAGGGTAACAGTAGGCGCACTGCCGACACTTCGAGTCACGCGTGTACTTCACACAAAAGTAACTAAAACAACAAGAAAACAGGTTACTAGGGATGCACTATAACCTCATTGAATCATTACAATGCACTGTCTCATAACTGTCCCTTCCAAATTGTTGGTGGTCACCCAAACACACAGTCACGCAGAAGACCACGAGGAGGGGCACACACTCGAAAACAAAAAAAAATGAAAAGAAACTCACTCTAGTAGTCACACGCGCGCATTGGTGTGGTCGTAGCTTGCAGATTGGACCCTGTCCCAGACATTCCCTGGTGCACCATGGCAATTAATGAACATTCAGACATCATGCTCTTGCTACCTGCCTACATCTAACAAACTGTTGTACTACTACTTCACATCATGACCACATTGTAAATATTCAAAAAAAAAGAAAAACCTTCCACTCGTCTTCTTTAGCTTTTTCTACTGATCTGCGCTGTCTAATCGCGGGAAGGCATCGGCGCACCTATGAAAACATCCCTTTATGTGATAAAAAGAAAAGAGATATACTTTTGTAATGAAAAAGCCCAGTGGGTCAGGCGAGCACCAGATCATAGGGAGCGGGTCAGGTACGCGAGCGGGTTACGTGTCGTTACTACCGTAATTTTGGCACCATCCGGCCGTATGTCCGAATGGATGAGTGTCCACACGAGAGTAAACACCACTCTTTTACTTGGCAACCAATCTAGTTGATGAGGACTGATAATGTTTCTGAGAAAGTTGATTGGTCTCTATACTCTTTTTTCTCAGATGCAGGGCGCTTGTTCTAAGTACGGCCTTCAGAGCCAGCGTAACAGCATTGAAAAATTTTTACCCTTTGAGCTCTCTAGGAAAATATGTACAAAGTGGTTCGTAAGTTCCGCAAATAGACGCATTAACTCTGAGTGTACGGGTATCTCTTTTCGGTAATATTTTACATGTGCCATCACACTGTGCAGGTCTTTCGTAGCGCACAGAGTTTCAAGTTGCACAACCGCCCCTAACCTATCGAGCTTGGGATAGGGACAACTATCAGCAATGTGTCAGTGGTAGCTTATCTGCATTTGTGGGACTGAACATCTCTTCGGGTTCATTTCAAGGCCCATTGACAATATAGCACCCAGAACAGAAATTAGTGTGTGCCAAAAATATGCTCTCTGAATGCAGTCACTTGTTTTCTGTCCTATGCACATACCCCACTCACTGTCCAGTTCGTGCTCACACGTCATCCGCAGGGCGCTTTCTTATCGTCGTTTCCTCCTGGACATATCGCCTCCGGTCTCACTACCTGAAGCCTGTACTTGAATTGTAGCCTCGGCAGACAAAACGTTTGCATCTGACATCTCATCTGCTTTCATTTCATCATTACTATCGACCGCCGAAACGATAACTTGCTCCGTTCTTACAATATGAACTGCCGATTCCACCAACCTTGCTTGAATCTACTTGAGTTTCTCCAAAGCGCTTGAGAAGGAGCTAATATTGGGATTGTGGATGAAATCCCGGTGGTTTAGGTAGCCACGACGACACGTTCAAGGACAGGACAGGCCCGGTTCCTCACTTCCTCGCAATTTTTTTGTTTATATACACACTGACACGTATTTACAAACAAATGCCGGGCCCGCCACCAAAGCTACCGCTTAGTAGGCACTGGGCTGCATTAACGTTGGTGTTAGTTGCTGAGCCCTTTGTATACTCCATACATCAACACCAACTTCTCAACGTAGTATCAACCTTTGAACAGAGTCTGCGCTAAGCATGACCTCTGTCCCCGCTTCCCTATCTCCTTCTCGAGCACCAAGCTCCCCTTCTCTTCATTCTTGTTCTATAAATAACTCTCGTCTCATCTGAGACAGCTTCGTGGGATGAACCCCTGCTCGATATTCCACCAATGCAGCAAACAACTCCCCTGTGCTCAGAGACGGGTCTCCGCCTCTACGTTCCCACACCTTGCTAGCCTCCGAGCATCAGCTAAGGACTCCGTCGTTTCGTCAACGTACTGCTTAAAAAATACCTTCGTGCAACAACAAGCCTGTCTAGATGGCTGGTCGGCTGTCTGGCGTTAGTATACACAATTTTTCCCTATATCAATATGTATTGTTGCAGCATGGCACCACGTTATCTTGTCGGGAGTGGTTTCACGACAGCGACCACTTTATTTCTCAGTCTGGCTCACCGTGAGAGCGCTACCGCCGTGTGGGTGACTCTCCAGCACAAGGTGCGGTGAACAAAAGCTCACGGGGTTTGACAACAGAGACGCATTCCAAGAAGAATGGCTTCGTCCACATCTGAGCAGCCTCTTTTCATTACCTTCCCTTTTCGTCAGGCACCGACTAACGACTCGCCATCCTTCGCATGCCCCAAACACAACTCCTTCTTTTCCTCGGACATTGCAGGGTCGGCACGCTTGATGATTCGAAGCATGTCCTCGACAAACATCGAAACTCTCTCGTTAGGTAGTTGGTTCTCAGAGGAGATGGCCTGCTCCGTTCTCTCCTTCCTTTCGGCGCTGCGGTCCGCACCGCGAAACTGTCGGCTGAACTCTTGCCACGTCGCAAAGGAGCCCTCGTGATTCTCATACGACGTTTTGGCAGAGTCTACCAACGCAAAGTAAGCTCTCCGCAGATTTGGAGCTTCATCGCATTCGTTGATGTTGGCAACTCAATCTAAGTGGACAAGCCAGTCATCAACATCGTCATAAATGTCTCCATGAAACGATCGTGGTGTTTGCGGTACACGAAAAACATGCGGAAAAAAGGACAGGCGTCGTTGGTTTGACTTGCCTGGTTGGTAGTCGAGGTTGCCATCTCGTCTTGAGAAAGAGGACCGTATTCGGGAGATAGTCCTAGCAGGCGGCAACTGCTTGTTACCGTGGGAGCTGTAGCTGTCTCCTCCAGGGGAGACCAGCTCAACTTTGCCTGCCGACGCCTGCGCTTGCCAGAAAAAGCGCACACTAGTAGCGTGAAGCGACCCTACTGCTCCCTTTGGCTCCCACGCATTTGCGAAGCACGCGCTGCACGTGAAACGTTCCTCGTTCCACGATCTCACCCCAACGGAAAGGAGGGAACTATTGCTGCGTCGTCAACTGTCACAATAGCCATGCAAACACGAAGAGGTCGACTCCACCAGTGAAGTTCAACCAATTCCCAACGAGATGGTACAAAAAGCAGAGGACAGGAATGGATTAAAGCAGTGTACCAAAAAAAGTTCATTGCTTTTTTGATAGTTTTCATACAAAGTAAACATGATTCAAGCAACAGACAATGCAAAATGTTTAATCAATAAGCTTTTATACGTATCTATCTCCGTGAAGTTCTTGTATGAAATGTTTTTGTGCGCCAAGATGGACACAACTGCTAGTTTTTTAATGGAGCATTTTGCCATCGTACATGTTTTCATAGAGCTTGGTTTCATATGCAGTACTTG
Source organism: Rhipicephalus annulatus (assembly GCA_013436015.1). Taxonomy (NCBI): domain Eukaryota; kingdom Metazoa; phylum Arthropoda; class Arachnida; order Ixodida; family Ixodidae; genus Rhipicephalus; species Rhipicephalus annulatus. The sequence continues at coordinate 58,905 of WOVY01014030.1, forward strand.
ATTTATTTTGTGAATGTAACGCGTTACTAACAGGATCACGGAAAACCCTTAAGCGTATACTCATTTTTCGACTTCTTCTACTTTTTGTACTTGAACATGATAAAAAAACTTATAACTATCTGGCGCACTACAGATATGCTCAATTTTGATCACCGTACAATATCTAAATAAAAATCTCCAACGTATAAACGTTGTTGTGAACGGCGCCATCTGATCTCTGCCACAACCTTTTTTTGCTTAGGTGGAAGCGTCATTCTGTGAGGGCAGCCAGATCAGCACAAAATTCTGTGGAGCAGGCTGTGCCGCAAGGTATTGATCAAGATGTCCCAGCAATGCAAGATGACGAAAACTCTGTTTTTCTCGATGCCTATGACACGATTTCAGGGGATTTAGAATCGCTAGAGACGCCAGCGATGCAATCACATTTGCCGCTGCAGATGCGAAGCTCCCACTTCGGTGAGCACGACCACGACAACTACGAAAAAAAGAAAAAAATGCATTAATTAGCCGTTGTTGCACGCCCATTGGCTGATACAGTGAACTTGTTACTGAGTGTGCAGGTGCAGCCCGTACAGCACGGTGCCATTTCGATAGTTACCAAGATAAAATGCCTTTACAGCAATGTGCTCTTCACCAGCAGTATAGACCCACAAAAAAAGTTTCTCTGAAAGCTGGGTGCTCATCATGATGGTACGCACGCTGTTCCTGAACTCGAGGTACCCGCGATGAGAACGGTTAAATGCAAGGAAGGACAGGCGAGATAAATGTCAATTTTTCTTGTGGGTCAGAAACAAGCCCCAAATACACAATTTCTTTTTCAAGTGCAGTGTATATACCACATGATAACTTCGATGAGTGCTAGTAAATTGAGGTATCCTAACTAATATTAGTCACAGCGCAAGATCCGCTTAACCTGAAGCACGAGAAGCGGCCTTACCCATGCATCCAGTAACAAACATAGTGCATAGTGCACACAGTAAACCAAATAAAACAGGTGTATATTTATGAACCTACAGAAAGTTGTGCTCACCTCTAACTCCACGTCGTAAACAGCGTCGTGTTTCACTTGCGAAACGCAGTTCGCTCTGACGAGGACGGCGACGTCTGCTACTTGCTTCGCATCGGCTACATGGCTGAGCAGACGCTGCCCTTTTACTAAATTGCTGCCACAAAAAAAATCCTTGATTGCGGCGATAGTAATAAACGCGGAAAGTGTGTATACCATAACCGCATGCGACGCGAAACTCTCAAGAACACGTGCAGAACGCTTGCAGCGTGCCAGCAAAGCAACGCGTTTTCAAGGCAAGTTGAAGGAGACAGCGGAGTGGTCTACAATCGAGTAACCAGTTTTCACCCCACATTGCCTGGCAGCGCCCGGCACTGCTGCGCCTCCCTTGGCGTGGGTCTCCCCAATAGCACGGTGGGTCAGCTCAAAATTTGGAGCCGAGGCGCATTTACCCAGCACCTCCACCAGTGTCACGAACGAAATAACAGAGACGGCCATGAATTGACGTCTTGCCCGCACCTAGACCAGGAAGCAATGTCCTCTTCTTTTTCCATTTCCAAGCGACTTCACGCTACAGTTGATGGCTCATACCCATTCACCTGTGGCAATATGGTGCATGCTGGGTTATTCGATTCAAAGAAACAATGACTAAATAGCTTGTAGTATCAATAAATATTTGGGTGAAGAAAGAAACAGTCATCACACATTCAGGCCATCGCAGGTTTGTTGCTGCAATGTTCACTGCAGCTGCTGATTTTGTCTGTGAGAAGTTTCATTCTTTCCGTTTATAATGCACTCCCGCTTTTTGCATTCTCCAAGAAGAAACTTGTATGGAATATTCTGTAATTCTATTCAGCCCTTATCACCAATAGCCTGCAAAAAAGGTGCATAATCATATATCAATACTGAACCATTTCTCTACTTCAATAAAAGTTTACTCCAGTATCTCTATTATCTCCTTCCTGCCAGCAGGATCAGTTTCTCCTACACAATGTATGAATAGTCTCACGGTTTTCTAGCACCTTTCTGTCACTATACACTCTGCGCCTTTCGGTAGTTACAGAGACTTTCCCTTCAGCATATGAACCTCCCTAATGTGAAAGGATTTTTTTTTTCATATTAAGATACCTTAGTTGACTTCACGTTGGCTATCAGCAAGGGCGATTTTCGGAGAGCAATTTCAACGAATAGAAATCCTTGACCTCGGGAAAATAAAATGTTGCAGCAAACACAATATTACCGAAAACACCTTCAACAAGGCGACAGAAAACACTCAAAAGGGTGCAAGGGAAAAGTCTCATTGAGCATAACGAAAACCACCATATATGAAGCCGTGGAACATATAGAGAACAACACTTTTACTCTTTTGAGTGTACTGTAGTAATCTTGATGTTGAATTGAAAAGTAATGTGGATGACATTACAACCTGCCGCCTACAGAGAATAAACCTGCAGCGTGTTCCACGCTGCCGACAGCTAGTTGTCTTTACGGCCTCTCTAATTTCTCCACTTCTATTTCACCTTCACTACAATACACTTAGGGCAGTTTAACTAACGTCCCCTGTATTTTTTCTCGCTTCATAATCTGCTGGTTTTCATTAGCGTTGTCTCAAACAAAGAAATGAGCTCTCAAGATTCCCCTCAGTCATTCTGCATGAGCGTGAAAGTGACATTTAGCCATATTAAGTCTATACCTCACTGCTGCTTCTACGACTTAGCCTCACTTTATTTAGACGTCGTCGTCCTACCATGTTTTGCGCAGAGAAAGACATACAGTCATACGTGGCAAATTATGCCGACGTGTATACAGTTTGATCTGGTTAAAAAACAAAAAAGTAGGCAGATTCACGTTCCATGTGTATCGACGATATGCGAAGCGTGCGGGGGAATGGGACTGTGCTGTAACTTTTATTTAGTGAAAAGTTACGAAATGACGCTCGAAATACGTACAGTGCTCAACTCTCATCCTTATAACGACGGAGCGTCGCACGTGGAGCAGCACAAGCGAAATCTGCAGTCGTAAATGCACCTCATCAGAGCATGCGCGGCACTAATGATATGCCTGCCTTGAAATAGTGATCCCTGTTTATCACCGCAGCACCAACGACTGCTTAAGCCGTCGAAATCACTCTGAACCACGCTGCAAAGTATTCTCAAACCGTGCTCTGGCTGAATGTTTAGCAAAAAAAAACAAAAAGCAAGCAAAAAAATTAAGCAGGCCGTTCTCGCTGTGATATGATATCACGAAGCGAGAAAATGTTTACAGTAGAAAAGGCGCCTATCCGGTCAGGCAATTAATGGTTTGATGTTTTTTTTCTTCCAGTTCTATAATGCTGACAGAGCTTTGACTGCCGAAGCAATCATCACGGCCACGGAGATGAAGAAGTGTGGAAACTGCAAGGCAGACACATCACTGGCACCGCGCATGCTCCGATGTGGCATATTTTTGACAGCAAATGTCGCTTGTGCCGTTCTGTGTGCGAAGCTCCGTCGTTATAGACATGAGAGTTGAGCACTGCACAAACCGAATGGCACGCGATTCAAACGCCGGTTAAGGAAATGCTTCAGGATGGCGTGATACAGCCTTCAAGCAGCCCTTGGTCATCACCAGTCATTCTTGTGAAAAAGACAAGATGGCATTGAACGTGTAATAACCTACGCAAGTCGCACACTGTCTCGCGCAGAATCTAACTACTCCACATCAGAAAAAAAATGTCTCGCGGTCATTTGGGCAATTACAAAGTTTAGGCCATATCTCTATGAAAGACAATTTAAAGTGGTGACTGACCATCATGCTTTGTGCTCGTTGACCAATCTACGAGACCCTTCAGGACAATAAGCACGATAGAGTTTGCGTCTACAGGAATTCGATGTCACCATCGTGTACAAGTCAGGCAAAAAGCACGAAGACGCCGACATACTATAACGAGCACCTCTTCAATCCGCCAATACTAGTGCAGAAGAGGACGGCGCCTTCGTGGCAACTGTCAGCGGACTGAATCTGATGTCTCATAAACGAAATGACGCCGATCTAAGAATGATTATAGATCATTTAGAAGGTGTCACCGCGCCTATTCCTCGACCAATGTCACGAACGTTGCCATCATTTTGCCTACGAAACGGCATCTTATACAAAAGAAACACCGGTGCTGGTGACATATCTCATCTTCTCATCGTGCCTAAAGCCCTCCGCGATGACGTCTTAATAGCTTGGCATGACGAGCCCACATCTGGCCATCTGGGCTACTCGAGAACTATGGATCGGGTGCGACAACTCTGCTACTGGCCTAAAATGTCTGCCTGTGTCAAACGCTACGTGAAGGGATGCCGTGAATGCCAGCGTCGCAAGACACCACGTTTAAAGCCTGCAGGTCATCTACAACCGCTCGATCTACCACGTACACCGTTTGAACAAGTGGGGATGGACCTCCTAGGCCTGTTTCCTTTGTCTTCTTCTGCCAACAGATGGATTATTGTCGCAACCGATTATTTGACGCGTTACGATGAGAGGAAGGCGTTGCCACGAGGGACCGCATCTGAAGTTGCCAGTTTTTTATGCATCAAAGTGTGCTACGGCATGGCGCCCCGTCATATATCATCACTGATCGAAGGACATCATTCACAGCGAAACTCTTGGATGATATCTTCAGGTTGAGTTACACAACCCGTCGAAAGACCACTGCGTGTCACCCTCAGAGTAATGGTTTAACAGAAAGGCTAAACAAAACGCTAGCCGACATGATCTCTATGTACGTGGATCTGCAGCACAAAACGTGGGACGACATCCTGCCATACGTAACATTTGCGTATAACACTGCAACGCGGAAACCACACGCTTCACGCCATTTCGACTCGTTTATGGTCGAGATGTTAGAACTATGCTGGACGCCATGATTCCATATGAGGACATCGACAAGCTCGACCAATTAGCCCCCGACATCAATGAGTACATTCAGCGTGCTGAGGAAGCACGTCAACTGGCCCGTGTGCACATCCGAAGTCAACAGTGTGCAGATGCATGGCGGTACAACATCTACCATCGAGAAGTTAATTATGGACCTGGTGATCATGTTTGGGTTTGGACACCCATTAGGCGGCGAGTTCTCAGTGAGAACTCTTGAGGAAGTACTTTGGACCTTACAAAGTACTTAGACGTGTGAGCGACGTGAACGACGAAGTGGTTGCAGACGGAGCCTCACCATCATCCCAGCGCAGGTTACCACGCCCAGAGACTGTACACGTAGTCCGCCTAAAATCATACTTTACGCGGTGATGCGAATTTTCTTCTTGTGCCAGTGAACTCTTCATGTGAACAGTGAATGCCGTTTATTTCCGATTGCCGGGCCCAGGACGCATTTTCTCTCGTGCACTGATTTGTTTAATGTTTTTTTATGTTACCTACTTCGACCCACTGCTGGGCTCACTTTTGTTTGAGCATCGGGCCGATGCTCTCTTGGGAGGAGGAGTAATGCCACCTGCTGTTCTGTGCCAGTGAACAGTGGGTCAGTTCTGTGCCGGTGAACGAGGAAGACGAAGACGAGCAACCCGTGCCAGCGGAGACGTCCTTCTTTGTCTCTGAGATTTTTGACAGTCGCGTCTCTTTATACGTTCCTTCGAGCTCTTAGCGCGTTACAATATGTTGTATGCGCACGCATATTGTACATTTGAATACAACCAGCTCACAGTTGTTTGGCTGTGCCAACCGCTAAACGGTTATTATGAACAGATGCGGTAAGCTAATATGTAGCGCTTTTCCTTGCGAAGATGGTACAGTCCTGGCTTCCTAAGTAGACTAGTAGACTTAATTCTGTTGATAGCGTTTTTGTATACAATTCACGCTAACCTGAAGTGACGCCTGTATATAAAATACAAATGTATTATTCATAACATTATGTTAGAACTATTCATCTCTTAATTAGACATGCATTAGTAAACTCTGTATTGTTTATAAGGAATCTTTTAGGACGGGTTTGCACTCACCTCCCCGTAACCTATGCTAAAAATTAAAGAGACTGTGGCATAAAAAATAAGGCATGGCAGGTATATAATTCCATCAAAATAATTCGTTCGTGTAAACAAATTCTAAACTTCACATATTGAACTGTCAAATTAACACTTGAACGTCCAGTAGATTTTGTGATTCTCATGAGCAAGAATAATGAATAAAATTCAGAAATACAATGACCATCTTAGTGTTTATGTGCATCGGCTGTAATTTGTATTTGGTCAAGCTCCGAGGTACTCCGCGCACTCCTTAGTGTTAATCATTTCATTTTCAACACCTCTCAAACAACGCGAAAGCCCTCGGTGCAACAATGCACAAACGCTTGAACTTTGGCTGATTTTCGCGCTCCTTTTCTTGCTTGCCACTTTTTAGTCGCCAGTTCCCGTTCAATATGAGTACCGCGCACGAAAGAACACTCCATCTACAAGTGTTCCAGACCCATAGCAAAGACGGGTGAAGACACAACTACAAAGAAGCCCCGCCAAACGCAACCATTAGCTGTATGTGAGCCAACGTAGTTCATGGTTATAAAAAAATTGTTCCCACCTCCCTAAAGAAGATTGGTATCGAGGTAATGCGAATTCATTTCTTGCGCTGAGATTAGTAATTTTGCACAGCGCGGTAATTTTATTTGCGTCAATTAATCAAGCAATTGGGATTTGTCCCGTAATCATTTATTTACACATGCATCACCCATCAAACGGTCAAAAGGAAGGCGCGCATTTCACTCAATTTACTTATACGTACGAGCAAGCAGACGGGAAATCGTGAAACAGGAAGGGGCGAGAGCAAACGACGAGAGAAAGAGTGCCAAAACAACGTCCCTACCCTCTACTACACCCTTTCCACACACGAGGGAGCTCCGCTGAGCAAAGGTGGATGGACTGATACCCTTCAGATTGGGCGGTGGATAACGCCAACAAGCCGTAATACCTAGTGAACCAAAAACTAGATTTATTTTTCCCCTTTAAGTAGTGAGGTCGAGGACCCGTACTTTGCAGTGAATGGTTTAATTTTCACTCGTGCTTTGACTTACCCACCAATCAGATAACCTCCTGCTGGTAATTTCTACTCACTTAAAGTCTATCTTGCCCTCCCTCTTCTTAAACACCTGTGCTTTGAAAAACTCTGCGTCATCATCCTGAACTATAGGGCGAAGCCCTTTACGAAACATTATCAATTGTTCGGCAGTTTTCTCCTCCTCTCCTCACACACTGCATACCGTGTCTACCCCTTCTTATTTGGCCCGATATGTCTTGGTTCGCAATACTCCCGTCCTGGCCACAAATAGTAGAGAACTACCCCGAGTATTATCATAGATCATTTCCTTGGTCATTTGCTGCTTATTTGTTGGATAGATCTCAAGTGCGGACTTCTTAATTATGGCAATTCTCCACATATCGGTCTCAGCTTCCTTCACCTTCTTCATAACCGATATTTTTTACTAGGTTTGACCCCCTGCTCTTTTCTAAGTATTTACCAGGCGATTTTCTGATTCGCTTCCTTCATTTTGTATCGAAATTCTTCATGTAGAAGTAGCTGAACACCTTCCTAGCTCAACGCTCCTTCCCCATTTCTCTGAATTGCTTCTCCAACTTCATCTTGCAGCTAGCTTCCCCACCCTCAAATGGTGTTCATCCCATATCACCTTGTACTCCCGAATTTGGTGTATTACCATGAGCTTCTAAAGGAAGCCTACCGATTCCACGTTGCTTCCTTTCTAAGCTTGCTTGAACTTCTGATCTCATCCACAAGACCGCATTGCCGAACGTCAGACCAGGAATCATGACCCCTTTCCATATTCCTCTCACAACATCCTGCCTATTGTAATTCCACAGCGCCCTGTTTTTCATCACCGCTGCATTCCTGTTACCTTTTGTCGTCACGCATATTTCGTGTTCCCTTAGGAACTCGTCCCCATTGCTTATCCATACGCCCAGATATTTGTATTTATCTGTTATCTCTAGCGTGATCTCCTGTATTCTAAGCTCACTACCTTCATTATCATTAGAAATTATGACTGCCGATTTTTGTTTACTGGATCTGAAATCTAACCTTTTTCCCTCATTACCACAGATATCCATCAATCTTTGCTAATCTTCTTTGCTGTCGGCCATTAGCACTATATCATCTGCGTACATCAATGCTGGTAGTGCCTGTTCAATGAGTTTTTCTTGTTTGACGAAAGAGTGGTTGAAGCCCTTCCACTTCCCTCTCATTTGGCCTCTAATCCTTGTAGGTACGTCATGAATAACATTGGTGACAAAAGACACCCCTGCCCAAGAACCCGTTTTACCTATGCGGCCTCAGACACCTGTTTCTCCCACTTTATGACTACCTTGTTAACTTTATATATATATATATATATATATATATATCCTTTAAAATATTATTGACTCTATTTTGCACACCTAGTGTGTCCAGTATTCCCCACACGTCCTCTTGAACCACGCTATCGTACGCTCCCTTGATATCCATAAATGCTAGCCACAGGGGCCTGTGTTCATTTTCTGCTATTTCGATGCACTGCGTCAGTGAGAACAGATTGTCTTCCAACCTCCTGTGTTTCCGAAACCCATTCTGTAGTTCCCCATCCACCCCTCATCCTCTATCCATGCCTGCAGCCTTTCCTTTACAACCTGCATCGCCAGCCTGAAGACCCCTGATGTCACTGTTATAGGATGGTAGTTGTTTATGTCAGCTTTGTCTCTTTTTCCTTTATAGATCATGCTCATCGTGTTAAGTTTCCACTCATTGGAGAAGACACCATCGATTATTACTTTGCTCACTGCCTCTCTCAAAGCCTGCTTACACTTCGGACCTAATGTCTTTATCAGCCTAATTGGAATGCCATCTGGGCCTGTTTATGAGCTACTGGGAACCCTCTTCTCAGCTCTTTCCCACTCTCGTTGTGAAAATGAAGTCATAGCACCACTTTACTCATCCTTGTCTATTGTGGTGCATAAGGCACTTCTTTGTTGAAATTTTTCTGTCACCCTTGTTCGTATATATTCAACAGCTTCGTCCCCTTCTATCCTTAAAACCTTTGCTATAAAAAGTTATAAACCTCTGCACTAGGCTCGTCTCATTTCTTAGGAAGTTTAGATGGTTTCAAAATTTTGCAGCTGCCTTTCTATCCTTTTTATGTACTTCTACCAGCCACTGAGCCCCTTTCTTCTAATCTTTTTATTGATCAGAAGAAATGTTTCCCTTCTACAGCTTAGAAAGATTTCCCATTTGCTTTCAACATTATCTGTTGGTTCACCCCACTGCTTAGCACGTCTGTGTTCCCTAGAGGCTTCCTGCCGTTTTGCTATGGCTCTCTTAACTACCTCATCCCACCAACTCTTGGGTTTGTGTCTGCTTTTCCGAAGTGACTTGTCACGTGCCTCAGCAAGCTCTAGCTCAAACAGTCTATTTAGATCCGTGTATGTCCACACTGTTTTATTATCCTCAGTGACTACTTTCTCAATTTTTAGAAGCTTTTTCTATTTGCGTTTCTGAATAAAAATGTTCCTGTAGTTGTTCATCTTGTCTTCTTTTCACTTTCACTGCTCTTCCAAAACTTAGCGATGAAGTCGTGCCATACCATACCAGTTTTGCAACTTGCCATTTGAATCAAACCACTGCAAGAGCTCCAGAACCATGAAATGTAAATCATGACATACATGTCATGATTTTCGTGTTATGACTAGTCACATATATTTTTCATACAGTCATGGTTCCCATACCAAGTTTGGTATTGATGCTCCTAGGTGGCTAGATAGATAGACAGATAGATAGATAGGTAGATAGATAGATAGATAGATAGATAGATAGATAGATAGATAGATAGATAGATAGATAGATAGATAGATAGATAGATAGATAGATAGATAGATAGATAGATAGATAGATAGATAGATAGATAGATAGATAGATAGATAGATAGATAGATAGATAGATAGATAGATAGATAGATAGATAGATAGATAGATAGATAGATAATGCAGTTACGCTCAAAGTCGCTGAAGTTCGCTAAGAAATGCTTCGCATTTAAAATACGCGAGAGGCGCCCAACGATAGAGCGACACGATGCGCTCGTTCGCCACCACGCATCGAGGCAGTCTACCCAACGCGAGCCCGTTGCACCATTTCTTTGCTGATGACGAAAACGCGGTGAGATTGAGGAGCTCTAAAGACCGCCAACAGTACATGGTGCATATAAATGGCTTACCGTCAGCAAGCTTGACGTGTTCGCTTCGTGGCTTAGTGGCTTGCGTCGCGTGTTGCAACGTGAAAGGTAGCTGGTGCGATGCCTCGCTTTCCATTTCTTTGCATTTTTTTCTTTTTTTCATCCTTCGTCTTATAAACTCGCCATTTGCGAGTAAGCATTCGTACAGTTCACTTCTTGTCCATTGGTTTTCGTTGCTCTTGAACGGCCAGTCAGCACCCCGCGTTGAAATACAAAGCGATCGTTTTTTGCTATCCATCGTAGACGTGACGCATCCTCCTCGCCACCTATTTCCTGAAAGCACGGGACCTTTGTGAGCACTAAGCACTAGAGCTGTCAGTATTTCGTGCTTCTCGGCCACACGCTGTTATCGCTGCTTGCGCAGTTTCAAACACTCAAAATCAAGTGTGATCGATGGAATACGAACGATATGTGCATATATGTACATACGTTTTGTGTATTGCTCCTTGCGGAAAGCGCTTATGGGGTCTGTGTGTTACCTCTAAATAAATGATAAATAAATAAATATTTATTTATACAAGAAAAGGAAGAACGAATGGGCAGCTGCAAGGCAAAGCAAAGCAGGGAAGAAATAACATTTGATAATTCGCGTTTATAGAACAACTGAGAGCATTTATGCTATAGACGTCCCGGGAACTACTGTTCGCGTTAGAGAGAGAGAAAAGAAAAAATATCAGAAAGGTAGAGAGGTTAACTAGACTAAGTCCAGTTTGCTACCCTACACGGGAGAGAGTAGAATGCGGGCGAAAAAGAGAAAGAGAGAGGAGAAGATACACATTGCACGTAACACGCACACCGCACACACAGTTCAGGTTTCACAGGTGGTCGCACGGTGACGTTGCCCGCAAGAATTGTAGGAGGGCTCGTGTGGATTTCTGGGCTGAAGTACGTGAAGGCCACGCTCCCAAGATCTTCTCCAGAGTAAAAGATTGATCATCCAGCCTCCTTAAGGCGCACTGAAGAGTCCGCGATATTCTTCAAAGTCTGGACAATAGTACAGGTTATGGTCGAGAGTTTCTACACAATGGCAGTTATCACATTTGCGGGAGTCAGCCATACCAATGTGATGACTTGATGAATTGGTGAAGGCAACGCCAACCCACAACCGACTCAGCATCGTAGCAATCCGTCGCGAAGTCTTTGATGGCAGCTGTAATTGAAGTAATGAAGCGAGTTTCTGTGGGCGTCGAGTAGAGTTTAGTGGAATATTTTAATACATCGGTGTGGTATATTGCGCGATGCGGTGAAGTTCTTTTGCAGCATAAACGCTTGACAGAATTTCGCAAGAACAAGACGTAGCAAGAGAAAGTATTGCTGTGGTTTTTTTTTGCCTTTAAAGCCTGGCGAGTAGCCTTTTATTATTATGAATAATTATTTATCCAATTTTCATTATCTCTTCTTGCACATGACCGAAGAGAGCGCCATATTCCACACCAAAGTGGGGTGACTGCAAAAGTAATTTTGACAAAGCTTGAGTCTTTGGTAAATTGATATAAATCTGTGCATCTATCGTAATATGACAACAGAAATAAGTGTAATGACAACGAAAATAGCCGTAACATTGCAAGACCTATGGCCCAATATATAAAAAAGCCATACCTAATGCAGTGCTTATTAGAAAGCAATAGCAATCACTGATAAAGATGTTCTTAAAAATTTCTAAACTCACGATGAACGCTCTCATACAAATCGGTATTTTAAGTACCAAATTAAATTCAGTGGTGAGTTTGAACTTCTTGTTGATTGATTCTTGCAAAATCAATAAAGTCAACCAAACAAACTGTGCATAAACGTACAATTGTCATAACAAATTTTATTGAAACCATGTTGTGAATTCGGGAGTAATAAACTATGACTTAAAGATGTTATTCAAATTATGATTACCTTCACGGCACGGCTGCAAGTGAATTCGATAAAGGGGATGGATCAATTACATGCTGCTTTGAGTTTATTCGTTTGGGCAGTGCTGCCGGTATGCCAAAATGATGATGCTCATTTGAGCAGTAGGTGACTGCAATTAATTTACAAAAGCTCTATTTTGCTGAAAGGCCTTGCCATGTAAATGTTTCTTGAAAACCACTAGTGATTCTACTGGTTCGGCAGCATAGTACTCTAATACTTCAAATGACCATTCCATGACCGCTAACTTCAAATATTAGCACTAACACGCCTAATCAATATGAAAGAATTATTGTGCTAGTGAGGTGCGACATAATAAAATTGAAATGGCATCACTCAAGAACGTCCTTCCAATGAATGGACATTCAGACAATCACGCTTATATAACTTATTGAAGTGCGGTATGTCTCTCCAAAAAACTGTGAAATGTAATGTGTAGAATTCCGAATAATAACGTCAAGAATGCCACACCAACACTATAGGCGTCAAAAATGGTCGCTTTCTGTTCATGTCCTTTTGATAACGAATTACTTGACGCAACGTACGGCAAGCAGAGTACCGGCACCCAGCAAATCTTTATCGATTGATTGATATGTGGGGTTTAACGTCCCAAAACCACTATATGATTATGAGAGACGCCGTAGTGGAGGGCTCCGGAAATTTAGATCACCTGGGGTTCTTTAACGTGCACCCAAATCTGAGCACACGGGCCTACAACATTTCCGCCTCCATCGGAAATGCAGCCGCCGCAGCCGGGATTCGAACCCGCGCCCTGCGGGTCAGCAGCCGAGTACCTTAGCCACTAGACCACCGCGGCGGGGCAGCAAATCTTTATCGAGAAAACCAGCATCTATTACGCAGGTGTCCAAAGAAGCAGCTTTATAAGGTTAGCGGCTTTCGACTGAAAGCACTAGAAGAAAATGAAAGTTTAAATGTAGCCCGCGATTGTCAAATACTCCCACGTCATTTCCATTTTGGATCATTTTTTATGAAACCAGCTCTCCAATGTCTACACAATGCTCTACGTCGTGGGCCTCAAGACCAATTGGCGCTCGAAATACGACAACTGTACCATCACCTAATAGACGAAGGACATGACATATCTTTTCAGTGGTTACTAGGCCATTGCGGCATCATCGGTAACGAGCATGCCGACGATGCAGCTAAGAATGCTCACGAAAATGGAGTGATGGAACCTCTTCCACTATCAAGAAGCGACGCAGCAGCAAAGATTAATACGCTTGCGCAGGATGTCGCAAGGTCTATGCGGAATACGCCCGGTTTTCTCCACACCCGTCTTCACCGCCTGGACCCATGCCTACGACTTACTATTCCATCTGGCCTACCCCGATCCGAGACGACCCTTCTCTGCCGCATGTGGCTTGGGGTGTCTTTCACGAACGCCTTTGCCTGCCGCATCGGAATGAGAGACAGCGCTGCATGCGACCATTGCGACAATGACGAAACAATTGAACATATTTTATGTCAGTGCCCCCAGTACAGCTCTCAGCGACAGTCCCTCTCAGCAGTGTTTGCTCGCCTCGACGACCAGCCACTTTCTGAGCAGTCAATCTTGGAATGTCGGAAACATCGAGCTTCACGCCAGAAAGCAACGAAGGCGCTGATGAAGTTTCTGCGAGCGACCCGCCTCGTTGAACGATTGTGACACTACTGTGTGCGCGTATGTGTGTGTGTGTTTGTGCTTCTCTTCCTCCCTTTCCCATTTCTTTTTCTTACTTTTCTGTCTCCCCTTACCCCTTCCCCAGTGCAGGGTAGCAAACCGGATAGGTTTTCTGGTTAACCTCCCTGCCTTTCCGCATTAAATTTTCTCTCTCTCTCTCTCTTTTTTTTTATGAAAGAGGCAACGCCATCACCAAAAAATATTGTATGCTGACAAACAAAGTTCTCACACTGTGTTTTGATTTTTGAGGTTGACGTTCGGAAAACTTGGCTTTTTCACCTTCACGACAAGCGTAGCAAAGTGCTTTATCGCTCTTTTAAAAATCACAACAAACTCATACCAAAAAGGTGAAGACAATATTTAAGTAGTGTTCTACTGGAAGGCTTTAAGCAAAACATCTGAATTGAAGTTGAATTTTAAACAATTTTGCTTAGAAGCATATTTTCATTGTATTAAGTTCAAGTATGCCTATGTACATGGCGCACAGAAGATTATAAATGCAGCTTAATAGGTATTGAGCTGCATCTTTGCATTCTTTCTTGTGCGACGCACATGGGCAAAAATATTTTGGTGCTTCGTCTAACCTCCTTAGCAACGACGATGTTTTAGTGCAAACTTAATCTACATTAAGTTTGCATTAAATGAATACATTATGAATACAAAATTAATGTTTCACATCGACTGCCTACATATTTTCAAGCGATGTATGCTACATTTTCACCGAACTTGATGACGTCGCAAGTGAAATATGCGACGTCGACGAGCCGAAAAACGCCAAGCCTGCGCAGAACGCGAAGCACAGGCACGGCGAAAACTAAAAAAGCGGCCTTTCAGGGCTTTTTCTAAACACTGAGTAAGTGCTACAGGCACACTTCCCGGGTACCCACTACCCAAAAAAAAATAATAAATTTTGTGTAGCAGGACAGCACTTCCTATGCTATTCTTCGTCATTCTTCGTAAAAGCGTGTTATCCGCTACACACTTGCTAGAAATATTGGGCAATTTTTGTATGCAAGGGCTGATGACGACAAAAAATTATGCCTCAAGTGGGTATGAGCCAGAGGTGATAGCTGATCAAAAACATGTTTTCTAATGAGTTGGAGCATTCGATGACACACTGGTTGCGCAATTCACATTGTTTGACGTCTGAGGTTTGTTTGGGGGTGTGTTCTAAAACGCTTTAATATTCAAATTACCTAGATTCCTTTCCCGACATCAAACCTGCCTAAGACCAGTTAAATAATAGGTTTCAAGCCCCGGCATGGCTCAGAGGTAGAATACTGAGCTGGCACGCACCGGAGCTGGGTCGGAACCCCATTGTGGCCTTGGTGTTTTTTATTTCCTAAGATACCGATCGCATAGCGCAGTGACCCCGGATATTTTTTTTTCCTTGAGCGTTTTTTTGTCTTTTATTTGGGTTATTTATTTATTCTTCTTTTTGCTTTCTTTGCCATTCTTTCAATTTTTCATGCACAATATTATAAATATAATGTCATATATATATATATATATATATATATATATATATATATATATATATATATATATATATATATATATATATATATATATATATATATATATATATATATATATTTCGTTCGATGCTCTACCACTAAGATACCATGACAGCTATCCCCCCCAGCCACTTCATTGGGTATCTATGTGAATTTTAACGCGGCAGTGTAGGTCAGCGCCACTAGTAGCCATGGCGGCAGCTTTGGCACGCTCTTTATGAGCCTGTTTGGCGTCAAGTAGCACGTGAACTTAATACGAGTTGGTAGCTGACCAATAGTCCTTCGTATACAACCTAAAGGCACCAAGTCTTGCAGTACGAGACCCTCGTTAATGAATAAGGGAAACAGGCGTATACTTAGGTGCTCCTTTTTTCGTGTTGAGACACAATAATAGTGAGATATAACAGACATTGACGCCTAGGAAATATAGGAGAAGTTATTAGGCCCATTTTTATGTAAATGTGAAGAAAGAAAAGTGACTGAAAAGATAACTTGCCGTGAGCAGGTATGACTCTTACCTTATCCACCAATTTAACACCCTAGACACAGGAATGAATGAGAATCCGGGTACACTTGGAGCAATTAAAGCACAAGAAAACAGTAACGGCAATAATGAAAATAATAACTGAGTTCACGGCACTGCAGCTGTGAAGGGCACTGGACAAATCAAAATATGTCCAAGTGTAACTACTCTTTCTAAGTACAGCTGTCGTTTGTTTATGTTTTTACCTTATTATCCAATCAATTAGGCCCAGCATTACATGCCTAACAGCAACCCTATGCACAATCGGGAGGCCTCTACTGCACGCGTAATCCAGAAGCGGGCAAGAATTGGCATTGCACCCGCTTGCCAGCCTCTGTGGCAATACACGGCGCTCCTCTTTCAAGGACGAGGTGTCGACGACGAGGTAAAGGCTTAAACTTCTTAAAAAAGCTCTTTTCCCCCACACCGATTCGCCAGAGCCATGCGGCGCCATCTGGTCGGGAACAATACATTAGTAAAAGTAAGGATACACAGACTGCAGACATTCTAAAGGTGAAATGGAGATAAGGGAGAGAGATGGAGGTAGATAGGGAAGGAAGAGTGAAAGGGGGCGCCCGGGGGAGTCTATCTATTCTCATTTTTTCCCTCTCTCTTCCTTTCTGATTTTAACGGTGGGGGTACACGCACTGCGGTATTGTCTCGGACTATCATCGTCACGCATATCAATGGCAACGTTTATCGGCATTGGGACAACTGGCCACATGGTATAGCTATACTGACGTGCTCTGCATACAAGACCAGCGCCACATATTCATAGACCCTGGAGCCATTAGGCAGACTACCACAAGGATGCAGACACCTAGCCCGCTGTCTTTCTTCATGCTGATGAGGCAGTTATTTAAGTGTTTTAGGCCTCATTCTTCTGGCTTCTGTCAAGCCCGGAGCTTTCTGATGCAGTTGCTGGTGCGGTTGAGTATTTATAGAAACTTCACCTAGTGGTTGGTGATATAAAGGAAAAAATCGAGGCCCCGATTACAACGAGATCGATTATCACTACTCAACGAAAAATACAGCCAGAGGACCCACATTTACACCCATGGATTGGTCTCGGCTGACAGCTCTACAGGTGCTGTTATCATCCCGACGTACCAGGTCACCATAAAGTTCAAACTATCGCATAGGACAACATCCACAGCAGCGGAGCTTGCCACCTTACGTGCTGCTATACTTTATAATGCGGAAGCCCGGCCTCAAAAATGGGCTGTGTTCTGCGACTCCAAGGCATCCCTTCACAGCTTGCAATCAGCTTTACGACAAAGGGTGCATGAACAACTAGTGAATAAAATAAGAGAAGTGCTTCACGAAGTTTTATCGAAAGGACATGACATGGTGTTCCAGTGGTTATCGGGACGTTGTGGTATTGTCGGTAACGACCTCGCTGATAATGCTGCCCGATCCGCCCACGAGGACACTCAGACAACCCCAATTCCTCTGTCGAGAACCGACGCTGCAAGGGGCCTTCACTCATTCGCTAACACAATGTCGGAAACTTGGTTGAGTGACCGCAGTGTCGGGAACTGCCGCCTACACATATTGGACCCATCGGGAAAGCTTCAAGTTCTATCGAACCTATCCCACCAGGATGCAACTTTACTGTGCCGCCTCTGGTTAGGAGTAGCTTTTACGAAGGCGTACTCCTTTCGCATAGGAATGGCGGATAGCTCTCAATGTGAATCGTGCGACACTGACGAGACAATAGAACATTTACTGTGTTCATGTGAACGTTTTGTGAACGAACGCAACTTGCTGCGCGAAACGTTAAAGACACTAGACAGTAGACCTTTTTCCGAAGAGAAGATCTTTGGTTCATGGCTCTACGCGTCGCAGGCCAGCAAAGCGACGCGGGCCTTGCTAAGTTTTGTAAAGATGACCGGACTACGCGACCGCTTATAAGCGTGCAATGGAGAAGGTCATATCTACGCACACGTTGCCCTTAACTCCTCTCTCTGTTCTCCTTTAATTCCCCCATTCCTTCCCCCAGTGCAGGGTAGAAAACCGGACGTGCGTTTTGTTGGCATCCCTGCCTTTCATTTCTTCCCTTCCTCCTCCTCCTCCTCCCTGGGCCATTCAAATATTGCTACTGATATAAAATATATCAAAGAGTGTTGGCTTCCGGAAATAAAAAAAATGACAGAGGCTGTTTTCAAGCTTGAAGAATAATCGGTTTCATACGAAAATAACATATCACAGTTGAGAAGGGCCGTTAGATAATTAGAAGATCGGCTTAAACATTTTTAAAACCACATCATAAAATCAAATCTTGTGTATGCATTGTCTGATACTCATGAAGAAATCAGCAAAACATTAGAACGCATCGTCAATCAAGCATTTATGAAAGCTACACTTGGTGTAAAGCTATTCATCATAAAACGAACACCCTGCGTAGGTAAACCGAGTAAGGACAAAAAGCGCCCTTTCATTCAAAAATACTCGACTCCCGAAACAAATTATTCATACGTCAGAAGTGCTCCGAACTGAAGAACATAAACTACACTATAGGTTTATATTTTAGTCGTATGGTGAGGAAAAACAGAAAACTGTGGAAAAGTGCGAGACTAAACCACGAGAAAAGAGAAATGGTGCTATTTTTTTAGCAAACTCCACCCAAATGAGAGAACGTTTTTCTGGGAGGATGATAAGAAATGATGGATGAAAGAAATGATAAAACTGACGTTTTTTTATTTTTTGCTTTATTCACTATTTTTAGGCCTGGATACTAAACAATAGGCGCATAAAAGCTCTATCCGCACTCCTGGACTGACAAACAACTTTACTGAAAAATTTTAAGGGTTCTACTCTCGACGACCACACAGTTACTAACTCCAGAGCTTTCGGCACTTCAACTAGCTTGGCTCGACTCTCTCAAAACTTTATTCGTACGGGCCATGCATGTGGACGCCAATCAAATTCTGCCATACGAACCCACCATCATAAGAGGAAGCCATTAGCATGATCAAGTCGACAGACAAACCGCCTAAAATTTATTCGCAGGAAGACCCGATGCAATTTTTATTTCGAGTAGGAAATCATTTTTTCTTGTGTAATAAAGCGTGACAGAAGCGCAAAGTATCAACCATGGATTCCACAGTGTAATTGTGCCACAAGCGTGTGGTACCCCACACACTCGTTGATGTTTCCCAACCACTGCAATGTACTACAGCCGTGGTCATCAGCCACATGCAGCGACACAAAGTTCACATAACGTCCAACAAAGATTTAGCAGGTACCTTACTTATCTGCAGAAACATAAATAAATTCGGCAGATGCCACTTACCTTGCGAATTGGTGTTATGCAAATGATGCGTATGTAAGGTGAATGTGTTTTAATTTGTTTTTGAGCAAGATGTTAAGAAGTGGCACTCAATGTATGAACAAATTCACGCACACCCAAATCTTAAACAGCCGCGCATGTTTTATAGTAGCAGTTGTTTACAGCTTCGTAACGATGTGAACAGCAACATGGATATTAGCGAAACCAGAAGTGGTAAGATGATATGAAGCGCTGGTCTTTGCGCTGAGCGTCACGAGCATGGTAGCCCTCAACACTGCTACAGAAAATCAACCTCAGCGGATGCGCCTAACTACAATTGTCGTTATCCCGACATGACGGGTGTATCATAGAAGTACATATTGCCACATTCCCTTCTCAGGTTTTGTTATCGACCCCTATCACTGTTAGTAATTCTCAGCGCAAACCGCACCTGCATGAATTGATAAGCTGCGCGGCTACAGTAGATCATTTTGTTAAGCTTACGCCCACTTCGCGAACGTTAGACATTATTCTAGAACATACGTGGCCGCTAGCGATAACGCTAGAATATTCCATGGCACGTGTATAAATGCCACCACGCTTCACCGCTTGTCAGTTAATCGACGGCTGAAGCTCTGTTCACCGCTATCGGTACCAGTGTGTATCACTCTAATCTGACTTTTCATAGACTGGGCACAAGTTCAGCCCCATGGAACTTTTTAATCTTCGACCTGCAGTCTCTGCCTTTGTCGACGTCACGACCCTGTGACAATATGTAACGTCAATAAAACTTCATAGCCAGTACTGCAACAAGAATTGATGGCTGACGACCATTACGGTCTATTTGCAAAGTATTTCCGTGAAGTTGCGTGGCTGTGTAGTGGAATACTTTAATGCCGCGCAGAATTCTGAGGTCTGATTTGTACTAGGACGCCGACATTTTTTGCATTCGTACCGGCAACTCTGCCTATCTCTGACTTTTGTTATTGCACTAGCGGTAGAATAAAGATATAAAGTGTCCATCATCTGAGGTGCATACCCGCACACTAGTGGCACATGCCTGGTCCAGGGTATATACCACTGTTTTTTGGAAAGTGTTTGTCGAGGTACGCGACGAGAGTGTGTATTGAAGTCTTCATCACAGCGCCATATTCGTAAAGTCCTCTTATCCTTCCGTTCTAATTTTGGTGTACCCCAAGTTAAGCGGGTGATCATAAGAGCACCCAATCGATGGCTGGTAGAGATAGATAGATAGATAGATAGATAGATAGATAGATAGATAGATAGATAGATAGATAGATAGATAGATAGATAGATAGATAGATAGATAGATAGATAGATAGATAGATAGATAGATAGATAGATAGATAGATAGATAGATAGATAGATAGATAGATAGATAGATAGATAGATAGATAGATAGATAGATAGATAGACGGACGGACGGACGGATGGACGGACGGACGGACGGACGGATGGATGGACGGGTGGATGGACGGACGGTTTGATGGACGTACGGGTGGACACGCTCAATGTCGCTGAACTTTGCTAAAAAATGCTTTGGATTTAAAATATCACATGAACATTGATATGCGTAACCATACTTTCTAGCGGTGAGTATAAAAAGGGCTGGCCTCAGCTCCAGACCTCTTTTATGCTCTGTACGTACCTCATGCGAGAGGCATCACCAACATGCCACACGTATGTAGCAGTCGCTTGGTAAGCGGCGTCAACTAGCCTATGGTAGGAGTCTTTTAAAATACACGTTTATGAAGCCATTCTTCATGGCAGTTAATTTTATTTCGGTAAGCAGCGCAAATACACGCAATTTACATCTGATCGTATGATGCCAAGCTCTCACAGAGCTCATATTTTCCGGTTGGCTTACAAGCCCCATTGTCACACAGTCCTAGAGCACATCTTCTAGGTGCGCCTAGTTTCATCCGCAACGCTTCTTGAGGTGGGATGACCTTGAAAGGAAAGTTAATTGGTAAGTTGTTTGTAGCCCAGAGGTTCTCCTTCATAGGAATAAGTGCTATCGCTACGTCAACCTAAATCTTCTAAGAAGGTTTTTTTATATAAAGGTAGAGAAGTGGGCTTAACAAAGCAATGCAAGCGCTAACAAAATGAAAGAAGGCATATTCTTGGATCTCATTCAGTGGTTGTTCAGACTTTCATGCTTTGTTTAGCAGTTCTTCAGATTAACTCATTCTGAAATTATGTTATATCGTCGTCGACACTGAAACGCATGAGAAAACAATTTTCAAATGTACAATTTTTGTTCAGACAAAACCACTTCCTGAAGAACAATGTTGCAGTCGGTGACTGCGAAATGCACGTTCATAAAGTTGAACACTAAAATGCTTGCAAGGATGAGCTGCGTATTTATTGAGCCACATAACGATCGACAACATTGAGCCACATACAATGATGGATTGATAGATATGTGGGGTTTAACGTCCGAAAATCACTATATGATTATGAGAGATGCTGTAGTGGAGAGCTCCGGAAATTTTAACCACCTGTTCTTCAACGTGCACCCAAACCTGAGCACATGGGCCTACAACCTTGCCGCCTACATCAAAGATACAGCCTCCGCGGCCGGGATTCGATCTCGCAACCTGCCGTTCAGCAGCCGAGTACCTTAGCCACTAGACCACTGTGGCGGGGCCACATGCGATGGGTGCTGCTTTCAGCTGAAGGGAAATACACTTTGACGTTGTTTTAGAACACAACTTCAGAATTCAGACTACAAGCTTTCACGGGCAATAAACAACCATTGAAGTTTAAAAACATTCTTGACCTACAGCGTATATCCTTATGCCCCCAATGATGTTCATTTCTCACACAACGTAAATTGCCTGAAATAAGTACATAATATATTTAGGCGTAGTACTAAGCATGTTCTTCCCGATATCAGTGTACTCGCAAGTACACAATAATAGTTAAGGATTGCTGCTATCTCAAATGAATTATGAAAGGTAATAGGTGCTCTTTGTTGTTTAAAAAATGTCATTACTCACGTAACAAGGCGTATTGTCTTGCAGTGTTCGATTCGTTTCTGGGCAAAAAAGGCAGCATCCCACAGGCTTCTAGAAAAAGTAAGGACAACTCCTATTCAGCATTCTGCCAGTGAGAGTAAAGCAGCATTTCTGAAGATTAAATTTTTTTGCTGAAGCGATGATGCAGAACAATACATAGGATGAGGGAGACAAATAAATCGAATGTTTCGTTTCCTTCAAGTGGAGCATAACGCACGCCTCTGGCACCGGAACAAGCTGGAAAGGCGGGAGGGGACGAAAGATATAAAGCCGAAGAGTTTTTTTTTTTTTCACTCTGCTAGGAACGACCCCTCATTCTGAAGTAGCGACAAAGATGATCGGCTGCCGAACACATCACCTAATTTTAAAATATGCAGACTGTTTGAATTTCAACGAAAAAGCTTATCAGTATATTTCGCTGCAATTAGGCACTTACAGTGTGATGGTTCACAACCATCATTCACGCTATCGGTGACAAGTACATTTTGCTCGCTTGCTTGGCTTACATAATCGAATGCTCGATTATTATATTCATCATGCAGCAATTATACGGATCAACATTACATTGTGGGGGGCGGGGGGGGGGGGGTAATTTGTTTACTTTAACACTACGGCAGCGGAAATTTTGTCTTTGTGTTTTATTTCGCAACTTTTTGCACAAGCTTCCCGGGTTGTTTGGGACAAAGGCTTTCGCCCACTCCGCTTACGACGACTTTATTGTTGGGCGGAAATTTGGGTAGAAATATAAGTACAGCAGTTTACTCAGAAAATAAACAAAACAAATGACCCCATATCCACGCGGTTAATGATGGAGAGTGGAGCGACGCTGGCTCCGTACGCCGCTGCGGCGCCGTTTCGGCCTTCCGCTCTCGTACGCCGGGATCTTGTCGGCGCCGCCGTGTAGCTTTACGACACGTTTCTGCTTCGTGCGCTCGCACATCGAGGTTTCGTCGTCGATCGCAAACCCCCGCCGCTTTGCGCGTATCATACTTATTACCGACAAACCATGAATCATACGCTAGTTGCGTCCGTCTATCGTCTGTTTGTCTGTCTGTTTGACGCACGGACGGACGGACTAACGGACACATGAATGAACGCAGGGACCGATGGAAGCATGAACGAACGCACGGACGGGCAGACGCACAGATTGACGCATGAGAGGACAGATGTGCGGATGAACTCATTGATGGATGCATGAATGGACGGACAGACGCACAAATGAACGGACGGACGCGTGAACGGACAAACGTACGGACGCATGAACGAACACAGGGACGGATGGATGGGCGCATGGATGAACGCAGGCACGAACGCACGAATGGACGGACGCATGGACGGATGCACGAATTGATGGATGAATGGACGCTTGGACGAACGAACGGATGGCCGGAAGGACGGACGCTTCGCCTTACTCATTATCATTCACTCCATGGCTATGCTGTGATTTATATTATTTGTCATACTACAAGAAACGTCCTCTGGTATCGTACCATTTTCATTTTTCAGGATATATGTATTTTGCTATTTGACAAGTACCGGTCTCTACGGCCGGTTGAAGAACTAACGAGAGGTGGCTACATACGATGACGACAGGACGCTCAGCGCACACCTTAGGAGCTTCGCTCCTAAAAATCTTGTGGCTTTTAGTGCATACCTTTCAAGTGAAGATGTGTTGCCTATGAAATGCTCTAGGAAAGAACAAGCGTGCTTTATTCTAGGTCCGATAAGCGAAACAGATTTCCGGTTGATGCTCGCAAGACGTGAACTTAAAAGCTATTATGTAGCATTTGGCAATGTACTACTTCAAAATCTTTGCAGGAGTGTGCATACATATGCGTAGGCTAAATGCATACCTAAAAGAATGTTTAAAAATCAAAGCAAGAGCCTTAAGGCACGAAGTTGTAAAATATTTTCTGCGTGCCTCAGAAGTTGCCAAAGGGGTGAATAAGTTGTCAAGAATAAGAGGTCCAGTTGTTTGAAATTATAAAAAGGCCGTTCGCCTCTTCCCATGGGGCAACTCGAGTAAATGCGTTGCAGAGTAGTGGAGGTATCGCGTGAATTTTTCATAACTGGGTATAGTTTGGGAATGCTTAGTTGTTATTTCGTCTTTATTATTATCGTTTATTGAATGAGGGATGCGTTGTTTTCAACGAGTGCTGGGACGCTGATGCCAGCTTGTGCCTTATTACTGGTTGAAAATACTGTTCCTTCCATCGCATCTACTCGAGTCAAGCAAAGCATCAACTCGAGCGAAAGCCAAATGAAGACGCCCTTGACTGAATTCAAAACACACGATCCAGTGCCTACGTATAGGGAGTGGCCAGTGAATGGTTGTGCAGCGTGAGCAGTTGGTTTTTACTGCCAGACGCTGCCTACGTCGGCCCTTCGAGGCGAGAGAGAGAGAGGGGAGAGCAACAGTTGGCACGACACATGAGCAGGCGCAGGGGGGGTTGCCTGATGTTGAGACGTCAAAGCCGACGCGGAGTTAGGGAGTTTGTGCGAGTATGAAATGCTCTGCCTTTAATATACATTACAATTCAGGCAGAAGGGTTGCATGGGGAGCAAGAATGGTCACTTTTAGGAGCGAAGCTTTTTATGCCGCGGCTCATGCGTCCACGATGTATGTAGTAGTAGTAGTAGTAGTAGTAGTAGTAGTAGTAGTAGTAGTAGTAGTAGTAGTAGTAGTAGTAATCATAGTAGGTAGCCATTTTTTATTAAGTCTTTAGAATGTCCACTGAATGACAGTACTTGTATGTGATAAATATATGATGAGAAGATGCGACATGGCGGTGCTTCAAAAATTCAATAGATCCACGGATAGATTCACGAATGGGAAGACAGACAGACAGACGTATGGACGGACGGATGGACGGACGGACGGACGGATGGACGGACGGATGGACAGACAGACAGACAGACAGACAGACAGACAGACAGACAGACAGACAGACAGACAGACAGACAGACATACAGACGGACGGACGGATTGACGCATGGACGGAAAAACGGACAAAAAACGGTTGGACAGATGGTCAGATGGACGGTCTGACTGTCGTAAACACGACCGCGTCGCTTAACTCATCATCATTCACTCCGTGAATATGCTGTGATTTTTTCACAGAATAGTTTTCTTTCTTATTCCTTCTCCATTACTCTAACGTGTCGCGTGGTGAGCCGTAAGCGCTGTTCCAGTCCCTGACTACTACCACGACATTGTTCAATGCGTGGTGCTAATGTCCAGTGGGCGAGTGCCACAACCCTCTCCACCTGCGTAATCCACTGCTGAGCGCTTTTCTACTGTGTGCCATGTAGTATGGCGGTAGATGACGCTGTATCACTCGTGGAATGTTTCTACATATTACTCGTCATCGATGCACCTCTCACCGGGAGTTTGCGAGTAGCACTTGCGTGTCAGTGACCGTGGTGACGATCTCAGCCAAGGACGTATCTCCACTGATCTTGTCAAGACATTTCTAGTTGTGGCTTTTGGCGTTCACTGACTATGATTCCAATAAACTCGATGGCGTTGTTGCATCATTGGGCACGCAGCGTTGTGATCGGTGTGGAGAACTCGTGACTCGTTCTGTCAGCGTATCAACGTGGGGGATGGTGATGTCTGGAACATCACGAACGTCACTCATGGCACCCTGCTGCCGAGCTCACCGGCTACCGTGTTCTAAGCCTTGAATTTCGGCACACAGCATCTCCAGGCGACCATGCATGTTGCCATCGTTGGCAGTCTGGTAGAACGTAGGCACGTCCATCGACGCGGTGGCTTTGCGATTCACGTTATGTCAGACAAGTCGCTAAACGAGGATGTTTTTGAAATCAGAGCGTGGCATATATCGTTTGTTGGCTCAAAACTTATGAACAAGATACTTCTTCGTAATGTCTTTGATTTCACATTTATCAATTGATAGAGACGCAAGTGTTCGTTAAAATATTTGTGAAGGCAGTCTGTATCCGAAATACACACAAACCAGCACCTTAAAACAAGTTGCTCATGCTACATATTAAAGTTACACAAGCTATCAAAGGCTTTCAATTATTCCTAACAAAGCATAGTGTGATAAACGTAACAAAATGCATATCATAGTGTTATGTCTACTATTTGAGGTGCATTTCAGGGAGCTTTTTACACGCTAAATGTAAAAGATTTCGGAACGTATTCGAAAATACTACCATGTTTGCATATGCATCATGCAAGTGTCCCTCTTCATTATGGGCCGCTTTTATCGAATCTCTTTAGCAAGACTGAGAATAAACCTGGTTGTTTAAGCTTTCTATATGAATTGTTCAGTCAATGGTTGAAAAAGCTCCCGTGTCCCTTCATTCGCGAGTAAAAATATTGAGAGCTTTGGAAGTTTAATGTGTGAAAACCACGATTTCATTATGAGAAACGCCACAGCGAAAAGATCTGAAGCTTCCGATCACTGATGTTGTTGAAGATACACCTGAATAGAAGCGAATAGGCTTCAAGGATTTTGGCTTCCATCGAAAATGTTGCCGCCATGGCAGGGATTTGATCCTGCGATCTGCGATCTAACAGCCATGAAGAGTACCATGACCACTAAAACACCGTCGCGGACATTCTTGATTGACGGCGTCAGTACTTCGTCTCAAAAGCAGAAAGGTCTCAATGCGGAGGCACAGTAGTTCAAGTGGTTTCCCATCATTTCACAGGAGTTGTTAAAAAACTAAATGTTGTGCACGCAGAGACGACTTTATCCCTTTAGAGCTTGTATGCAGGTTTTGTTTCCTAGCTATAGATAACCAGATTTCGACCGAGACGGAATATGACAACACTGTTGTACATAGGCTTTGATCACGTTACAAAACATGACGTCGTCGAAATGCATCTTGAATTCTCCATTTGAACGTTTCAGATAGTATTTGTGTTTAGAAAGTAAGAGTGATTTCTTAAGCGTTCTTTATTCAGAGGACGCCACGTTTTATTTCTTTGGAGCAGCTTTGGCCGAGTGTGAACTCACGACAGCCTATTTCTCTAGGAAATGCAGACACTTTCTCAAACTTTGGGAAGCCCAATTACGGAAATCCCCCGAGGGGCATGCCTTTTCATTTTTGCGTTTTCTTTTGCACAACCGATCAGTGAAGAAACAGCACAAAATAGGACAGAAAAAAAGGCAATACAGTGCAACTGACAAATGTTAAAATAGCCAATAATGTGATATTCTCAATTTCGGAAAGTTGATTCTAAAATTTTAGTGTTTTTTTCTTTTTTCTTTATCTTTTTTACAAGAGACCAGTGCAATGCCCCACACGCTAAAAAGCAATACAGTGAAACTAACAATATGTTCAAAAAGCGAGCATTGTGCTAGTTGTTGTTGTTGTTAATGTTGTTGTTGTTGGTGGTGGTGGTGGTGGTGGTGGTGGTGATGGTGGTGGTCTTTTCTTTTCGGAAAGTACGGATCTTGAAGATTTATTGGTATTAATGTTTTTTTTTTCTCGCGACTGAGTAGTGAGGAAACAGTACATACCACGATTTGCTAAAAATCTGTGTAGTGAAATTTTTAATGACGTCATAAAGCCAACAATGTGTTTTTCAATTTTTTTCTTTTGTTAGAACAGAAATCAACGTCGCAGTTTTTTCGTTCCCTTAATTGATAACATTTACTGCTATTCTAAGTGTGTCAAACGCCAAACTACTGCACCCCCTTATCTGTCACGCTAGTTCACCATTCATTTATTCGACGTTAACATTTGGTGTTTTTGTTTAGAGATTACCGAATGTTTATACACAAGAAAACTTACCAAATCTGAGGAAGCCCGAGCAGCGCATTTCAAAGAAACAAATTACCCATAAGGTAATACTTTATTGTCCTTCTGTGCCCTCATATATTTTAAGGCTTGCAGTTTAGGCATGAAGGGCCAACTAGTCAAGCTATTCCCAAGTTCAAAATATGACATTCCATTTAGCGAAGAACGATAGCTCTTGCCACTACTACATCTTGAAGAAACTTTCAACAATACAAACTAAATTTAGCAACTGTCAAAGCAAAGATTGATGGAGGCACATTTTAACGTAATTTTTTCTAAAATGTTACTCATTTGCTCTCTTCAGCATACCAATTTATTTATAATCATAAAGTAGAATACCAACCATTGTATGTTGGCCGTGAAGAAAGGGAATGGTGCACATTATTTCCCGAGACCGGCTCTCGGGTCTGGAAACTAGAACAGAGAAAAATCTATTAAGTAATTTCTTCTTGCTTTCAGGAAGTAACGTCAAGTTAATAATTTACTAATACAAGAAACAAATGAGGCGTAAAAATGTCCATTCGATTGTTTATATTCAAAAAATATTGCACTGAATGATTATTGG
Source organism: Rhipicephalus annulatus (assembly GCA_013436015.1). NCBI lineage: Eukaryota > Metazoa > Arthropoda > Arachnida > Ixodida > Ixodidae > Rhipicephalus > Rhipicephalus annulatus. The sequence continues at coordinate 87,424 of WOVY01014030.1, forward strand.
CCTCGGTAACAAGGCGCTAAATTATATCAGCCGCTCAAGTTTTGGTTCTTCATTGTCGCCGAGAAAAGTACTCAGTCATTTAGATTTCGGAAAGCTTTACCCAGTACGGTGGCTTGTAGAGCCTGTGGCCCTTAAAACTTCTAAGGTTCTTTGTGTGCAATGCTATTACAAGGCATTACAGCACTTGTAACAATGTATTGCATTCCGTGCGATGATTCCATCTGTTCCAGGTATATGTGAAGCCATATGCTACCGAAACATACGAAATAATAACGCAGAGAATACTGAGCGTTTCAACTTCTACAGGTGGTTCTTTGTGGATGCCAGTTTGGAAGGCTGATTGAGAACAGTGGCTATAATATAGCGAAAATTAAAATATTCTAAACTACCTCGCAGACACTACTTAAGGGGATGGGGGCATTCTGAAATACGCGTCCCAAACGCAGCAAGTAAAGCAGAAGGGCTAGATTCTACGCTCTATAAGGCACATAGAAAGCACCCGTTTACGGAATTATAGAATGTAACAAAGTGCTCCAAAACGAGTGCGCAAGCCTACAACACGGTGGCTAGCAAGTGAATTCAACAAACTGCGGTGAAATTTCGGACACACAGGGAATAGGAATCACCTGAAAACATTATGCTGACATCGGCGTCCTGAAAAAAAAAATCTCTATCATTCACTCGCTCTCAAACTGCTGAGGGAAAGAATGAATGAATAAACGCTATTTAAAGTCCGGTAGTTTTTCCCTGGAAAGGTGAGGGAAGAGAAAATTAGCCCCAGTCGATTAAGACTGCGGTGCCTCAGGCGACCGCTCGAAGTCCTTGGACCCGGGTGGCTGGTGAAAATTTAGTGTAAGCTCCGGGCTATTATATACGCAATAACGTCTTGCGCTAAATATTTTTGTAGGAGAGTATTTCAGCCAAACTTGCTTCAGGATGTATCAATTTACGAAGCCAGCAGGAAAAGCGCGCTCACAAAAGAAACGTTTTGTGAATTCGTTCGAGATACCTGATACATCTCCGTATATCCTGTTGAAGCTTAAGGACGCATCCATCTCTATATCTATCTCTTTTTGTTCTTATTCTTTACTTTTGTTTATCTCTCTCAGTTTAAACCATGCACTTTACACTTTTGCCTTCTCGTTTGCCTCCTCCACACCTTCACTTTATTTTCTATCCCCTTGCTATGATTTACTCTACAAGTATCTGCTATACTCTGGTAGCGTGCTGGACGAAGTTCGCGTCCGGATTGTGGCTGCGTGAGTTCTAATCTCACCTCGCCGGAAATTAATGTCTTTTAAACACGGTAGTCTTTCTTGGGGTACTTTGACGCAAAAATTTTGGCCGGTCTGTCTCTACATTTGTCTGTTTGTCCGCCGTAACGATACTCCAAACGCCCCAAGCAATAGCCCTAACGGCCAACCCCATCCGCAGCGCCCACCAATATTGCTCAAGTTTCAGCGTTCATACTTGTGCGATTGTCAATTACAAAGCAAATATTGCGCTCATCTGAGGCACATATAACAGCACGTCCATATTTGTAAATGTGGCTTCGCGCTAGACATGGCACATATAATTATTTCTAAGGAGCGTAGCGTTTATCACGCTGCGCTTACAGTGCAACGCGATGCTCAAAAAAGCAAGTGTTTCCAACGTTTTGCTAAGATGACACGGTGGTGGCATCTGCCCGCCACTTTGCGTTCTACGCCTTATCGCCTCCGAGAGAGGCGAGCATGTTTCTCCGTGGGCACGCACGCCTTCCTTCGCTTTCGAAGATAACTGCCAGATAGCGCTCGTGTCTAACGTGCCTCGATGTGCTTGTTCACCTTCGCTGCACGGATCGGGATTCTCCAACGCAGTGCTTCCTGAATACAATTCACCGATTTTCTTGCGCAGAACATCAAATAAATGTTTTGTTCACTCTTTCCACACGCAATGCTATAGTCTTTCGATGACTTTTGCAGTGAAACATGCAAATACAGGGCTAATTTTTATTTTGTAACTGTAATTCTCTCTTTCTTTCTCTCTCCGTTTTCGACATGAAACTCACTAGATGGCAGCGTACCACGCTAGAGAAATTGTCGCACGAGTTCTGCGAATCCAATAGAAAAGGACTAACAGAGCGCTGGTCAGTTTCTAATGGTGCTCGGTTTCTGCAGAAGACTAGTAACCTTGGAGAGCTCCAAAAATTTTGACCACCTGGCGTTTTGTGCGTCTTAATCGTAGACAACCTCGGAGGTTGGCACCTTAGAGCAGCTGCTTAACTTGTGCCTGCTGGGGACCGTTCCATTGGTGGATGCGACTGGGATCAATATGAAACATATTATGAAGAAAGCGATAGATTATCAAACATCTGCTCAGTTGTAGGAAATGAAAGCTCTGCACACAAAGTTATCTTCAAGCACACAGAAGAAGATCCAAGTGCCTCGCCCTATAGAACTGCTTGCGATAGGTGCTGACCAGGTGGATGCAACCGTAAAGGTCTACAAAATCGCACAATATAGAGATGAGCAATAGTCGCTTTTGGACGTAGGCATAAGCGAATCTGCTGGAATTCATTGTAATGATTCCCAGCACGTCATCCAACGTAACTCAACTCCAATTGTGGAAGAAAATGCGTCAAACCTAGCAAAGAAGATGGGAAAACAAACAAAAGAACTGTCCTTAGAAAAACACTGCTTGGAGCGAGTGCGCCTTGTGGTCCACATTTTGAATGACAAAACAGACCACTTCGTTGCAACTGTGCCTAACTGCAAAATGTACAGATGCGGCATAGAGCCGATAGCAATAGAACGGTGCTCACACATTGCAGTAATGAGACGTAGCTATATGCATTCTATGCTTCATTTTATTTCGTGTTATGGGCCCAAAAATCTATAAATTTACTTTTGCGGCAAAATGACAAAGTGACGAATAAAATTCGTCACTTTGTCATTTTTGCGGAAGTATAGGTCACAAGCCATAATTTGTGAATTCAAAGCGTGTTCACGTATAATATTTCAGTGTGATTTACAAAGACGCTGATGCCATAAAACATCGCATTTTCGTTCACACGACATGCAAAAAGAAACTTATTCCCAATGGGTTAAGCACACCACTGTGAAATTAGGACATGAGGCTCCAGGAGTTACGAAAAGCGTGATATCCAGTATTTTGTGGGGCTCTATTCAATATATTCTGCCCAGCATCGTTCTGCAAAACTTGTGTATACATCTTCACCTTATCATTCTGCCTCACCAGAACGTTGCATTCTTCTACTTTGTTCATCAGCGGTGCTATGTTGCTAGCCCTGAGAGAAGGAGGTGCAGCATTGTTCTTCAAATATGTGTGCAGTGCGTCGTGCAATCGAGAAACCTCTGGCATCCGGACACTTACTTGAAATTTTTACGCTGATATTTTTGCCTGATGCAGCAGGTTCCGGATTATCTGCAAATGAGCAAACATATACTTAATACAGTAATATTTCATTCATGCTTCAATTCAAACTAACTTGTGCGTGACAAAGTTCGCTAGCTTGGTTGAGCATATCTTGTTTTCTTTAACATTTGCAGACAAAAATAACTTTCAGAATATATTTTGTTTTGAACGTTTATAGAAACTGGCCTCAATCAATACAAAGCAAATGTGATTACCTTCATTTTTCTTTGCACTGGGTCGGTTTCGCAAAGGCAGATAATTCCCTACGCCCTGCATTTCCTCTGGACATTCTTTCTCCTTCAAAGCAATGCTATTTAGGTAAGAAGGAGGTCCTCGTTTTAGGTTTTACATGCCTTGTCTGTGTCCCAAACCACAACATTTTTTTAATTAAACGTGTGCCTCAAAGATACATATAGGCCACACAAACGAGCATGACTGTGCTCATCTCGACCTGATATTCATTTTTTAAAATCTTGCTTTCTCAAGGACGCACGTCCACTCTGACGTCATCACAAGTTCAGCCACACACGGAGCTTGCGGCACTTTTATCCACTATGAAGGCGATGCCTTAAACACCAATAAAATTATTTGCAGGCACTTCTTTTACAGCGACCTTTACATTGCAATTATAAAAATACTACGCTCAGCTGTATTCATGATTTGATAAGCGCGTATGCATTTACTTCGATGGCAAGGAGTTGTAAGACCTGTTCCCGAAATATGAAAACATGCTCTCATCAATTCCCAGGAACATGTCTTTTATATCATGGTATCAGTCTTTTTTTTTCTGAAGAACCTAAAGGGTCACCTTGCGAACTTTTTCACTAAATTTCATTCATTGCATTCGGCCAAGGTTGACTACGTCTTAAGGCTTCCGCGTGAATCAATCACCTTTCGCGGTCAAAGAAACGTCTTTCACAGAAACAGAACATTTTTTAATATTATGTTAAACTTATGTATCTCTTTTTTCACTCTACCTCTAAGCATCTTTTTTTTTTCTTGACAGCTCTATCCAAACAGTTGCAGTATATAAAGTAGCAGGTTAGCTCACAGTGCCGAACTTATACCTATCTACAAGCATGTGCATTTATACATGAATTACATTGTCAAGCGTCATTACAGGGCATATGGTAGGTGCTATACCTGTCATGTATTTGGAGGCTTGCACACACACACACACACACAAGTACTCAAAACTTCCTAAAACACTGCTCAAGGTCAAGAGGTTAACGTTACGTATTTCGTTCCGCCATTCTATTTTTCTCAGCTCAGTTTCCAGTGTTTTGGTAGGTACGAGAGAGAGAAGAAGCAATTGCAGCGTGCAGTAAAACTTTTAAATTCCGCTAATAATGGACGGATTCCTAAAGTTGTTGCGCTGGCCAAATCGTCAGGCTATGAGCTTTTTTTTTGTTTAAATCGTTCTACGGCTACTTGAAGAAATGTGTGAGGGTCCCTTAAATGTTACACCAAAGAGCCACCCGACGCACGCGTTCCGAATGCAATGTTCTCTTCACTGCAACTTTTATTCACAAATAATTCGTTTCAGCATTAGGCCGGAGGAGGTGTTTATTATTTGGCTTGAAAACTGAATTAGTAGACGTGCTTTAGAGGTATGTGGATATTGCAGTTCTGTATTTAAATTGAATAATTTGTCTCTCTTCTCGCACAGCTAGTATTCCACGCTTCGAATAATTGGTAAGGACAAATATTGATAACGTGAACGGGCAATGGTGAAACTTGATTAAGGTGCGTAGGTTATAACTAACGCGGTCGTTTTAAGCCGCAAAGGAGCTATATTGGAGTAAGTGCTGCATTTTGTCTCTGCAATGAATAGTTCATCTGTAGAGGGATCAACTGCAAGACAAGGGTTCCGTGGGCAAACCGAAGGAGGAACTATCAGGCCACATGGAGCAACTTTTACTGCCATAGACCCGCCAGTGGAGTGGCTGCCTTGAGGGAACGGTCAGCTTGCGCGTAAGCAAATACTCCCCTATAGAAATAAACTGTTTACAATTTATTTCAGTCAATATGATCATGACACCTACGGCATTTACAGCAGCAGTAAAAAATCCTATTTAATAGCACAAACGCGCGCAAGTGTGTAAGCCCCCTTCATCTCCAAGAAGAAATAAATCCAAAGAAAACTCGCGCCCAGGCTGTATCAAATCACAGTGTGGTGTTCTCTGCAAGCTAACCATCAACGGTGTAGTGGTGCGCTGAGAATGTGTTCTCGTTTTGTGGTTGCGATTGCTTTCGCTTGTGATGCACCGAATCATCTCGGCGTTGTGGTAAGCGTGACTCGCTATTAGAATGACGTGCTACGTTATCGAAATGCTTCGCGCCAACTCGGGCATCACCTGAGAGGTGAGTGTAAACAAGGCTACTATCACTCCGCATGTGTGCTTTTGATATTTAATGGTCACCACTTGTTGAGTCTTCACGTTCTTCGCGAGCAAAACGTGCATGGTTGATGAGTTCGCACTACACAACGTTGCCAGTGCTGCCCCGCCTGCTATGAAATTGCAAGCGTGATAGCTGAGCCACCGTAACGCGCGCACTTGATGAGGGCTCAACACTAGCTGTGTGAGCAGTGCCATCTTGGGCCGTTAAGTCAATGGTTTTTTTTGTTTTTATATGCTGAGATGTGTATCAATAAGACCTTAAAACATGATTAGCGCAAGACTAACTATTTTCATGTGTATGCATCTACCACGACACTGTAAGTTTAATCTTTAAAGATGTCCAACAGAAAGATTACCAGCCCAACAAAGTGTTGCGGAAACCCCTCCGTAGTCTATAGCTGTTCAAAAAAACTGCCCGCAGCTTCCCTCGGGGGAACACTGAGGAGGATGCGGAGCATATAATTGGTTAACGGGGTGTTAAAGTGCGACTTACTTGGGTCGATGGCTAAATTGGTTAACGTGGTTGTGAAATGGGGTGTTAAATTGCGACTTACTTGGGTCGATGGCTAAATTGGTTAACGTGGTTGTAGGAGGGGGTGTTAAATGAGTGAACACGTACACACGTATGTGAAAGGACGGCGCTGGTCGAAGGGACGTCGATCATTGTGTTTGTGGATTCGTTGGAATTCATTTCACCGCGACCTTGGACGTCGACGCGCCGTACAAACCAACCGACGAGCGGCAACTGAGCAAGCGAGCGCCGACCTTGAGTATATATACAGCGCAACGGCGCATGCGCTGCCAGCTGTCGAATGTTCTCGAAGGAGAAGCGCGCGCGGCACAGATGGTGGGCGACGGCGCGACGGCGCATGCGCGCGCGTCAGCTGTCGAATGTTCGAGAAGCGGTGCGGATGGCGCGGACGGCGCACTACAAGGCGCGAGTATAAGATGCTTCCGCATCTAAAACTTTTTTTTGTTTTCAGTGTCCATACAAATACGCATCGGTTATCAGCAATTTTCACAGCTTTTTAAAAGGGAATTCGTGTTTCTCGTAAGCTCCCCTGAATGTCTTCTATTGCAAGGACACCGACATTTAGGAACTTTGGCTGTTAAGCTTGCACGTCTAGCTGAAGACTTGGCTTCACTAACACAGGCAGTCGGCGTCCACATCGACGACTTTGCCAGTTTGTAGCGATGCTACATGAATCTGAACTTTTTTTATATTTAAAATAAAAAACAAGCTTCATTATTAAGTAAGTGGGCCTACAAGCGTATCGCTGCGAATGCTTGAAGCGTTAAACTCAAGAACGGGCTTCTTAAACTACACAACACATTCTGAACTGTTCGATTTCTTTATGACAGGTTCTGTAAAAGCGCAGTTTTTGTCTAACCCTTACGTAACAGGCATCATTGGACGTAAATACGAGTGCACAAAAAGTAGTACGGCAGGTAATGAATGTTTCTGCAATTACTTTTTTCATGAAATCGATGAATTAGAGCGTTGCGGCTCCCGAGAAAAGTCTTCAACAACTCCCAGTAATGAACGCGCTCTCAGCAGCGGTCGAATAAACTTTTTATTGTTTCTCCTTGAATGCAGAGAAGCCACCTTATATTTCGTATTCATCAAAGTTCCTAATTGATATGTACACGTGACGCTGTAGAATTGGCACGAGTGGCGCAATAAACTAGACTGCTTCTTAAAAAGTTTTCGTTTTTCCTTCCTTAAACAGACCTTTTTCCTGAACGATGTAGTCAACCGTGTTCTTTAGAATGAGCAGCCCGCAAGCTTGGCATGGTGACGGAAGAATATGTGTCAACTTTTATATATACATACACTCATCAAGCATAAAAATGTGCTCAATGCACGCGCGCATAAAAATGAATTCAGCGTATTTCACAATTGTACGAACGTTAGCATAGAGTGGTTGCTTGCGAAACACTGTTTTGTGCCAAGGTAAGGTGTAGTCCCGATGCAGTCTCTATTCAAAAAGGCAAATAAATCAGTTCCTCCCATAAAGAAGTACCTATTTACAACCCCACATTTCGCCCGTCCAAACTACTGAGGGATGACAGTTCATCTCCTGACATTTACTCCTTGAAGGACGAATCGTTCAACCAAGGCGGAATAATGGTTGTGGCAATGCAGTTACCCCCCAAAAGAACGAACCACTGACCCATTTCCACCCTTTTTGGCTTAGAGTGCAATGTCGTTAGAGTTGGCCTTCCGTTAAAGTTTTTACTTACATATTATGGTTGAAAAGAAAGCGAATGCTTATTTTAAAGGAGACTGTGCGATTTTCGTACGTAAAAGAAAACACACAAGAAATCTGCAGGCTCTTCACAACTTCGAGTCTGTATCTGAGGTGCGATTTTCTGCGTTGTTCGGTCGCGTACGTCGCAAACTGTAAAACGGCTTGGCTTCGACCCCTGAAACCTTCAGTGACTGGCTTCGCTTCTGATAAGTTAACATATTTCGAGTGCCGACCGGCTGTGCCCCCGCGATCTCCGATGACAGCGCAGCTCTGAACGACTGGCTCACCCTGCGCCATTTCCTGACACCGACAAGAGCTCTCACCGAATGGTGCCCCGTCCTTCGACGTCTGCGACCGTGTTCATCTTTCCTATCTTCTCCTTACTTCTATATGGGGCTGTCTCAGCCCCTCTCTTTATCTCAATAGCTTTAATTCATATTCTTTTAAAACCTCCTTACCCTCATCCCTCGTGAGCTACTGTTCAGGTGTCCTCCCCCTGTGAGACACTTATGGGGCTAACGTTTATCTTCTTTTCATTTAAGATTAACTTCCCTCTGTGCAGTCGTTACAGCCGAACCACGCCACTCCTTAAAAAACTCGCACAGTTCCGACGCGCAGTTTAAATGCAGCTGTCAACGGGCCCTCATGTATTCTCAAGCCAAAGCATGCAGGCCAATGATGCACAGCATTGCTCTAGTCAGATGAGCCGCGAACTGCATGTCATCAAGGTGCGAGAGCCTACAGCATGGTAGTGTGAAATATATTTTCTTTCTTACATTGGGTAGCAGTCACCCTCCATGCTGTATACGTAAAGATCACGAGCAGATCTGTTTTTTTTTTGTTCTTTCTTTCAATTTTCATTTTATACTTCGAGTTAACTGTTCGGCACTATTCGATTTGGGATACACTTTCGTTGTTTGCACACTCCTAATACGCTTCACACAGTACTTTTTTGTTCTTCCAAGCTGTTCAATGTTAGCTGACAATTAAAGTAGGCGGAGATGTAATGGTGTTTCACAAAATAAATAGGTTCGTGGAGTCGGGTCATCATTCTTGAAAAATTTCATTTCGATTTTCAATTGTTGAACACGCCTCAATAGAGTTGTTTACCTTCATATTGGTATTTAGCCGGATACTATAAATTTATAAAATGTTGCCGTTTCAGTTCAAGAACACTCCATACTAATGTTTTGATTGTCTCTTTGTCAAGATTGTTTTATTTGATACTGGTAAGTTGGATGCAGAATGAATATAGGACTAGATTCCCCACAGTAGACACGAGAGTACAAGATTATCGTTGCAGCGGTGTTCCCAAGAGTGGTGAGGGTAGCACCACTGCACATGTTTTAGCCTCAATGCTTATACAAGGCGTCACATTTTTTCATGCGTCGGGTGTGTGTCAGTTACAAGTCCTCAACCAATGTATGCAAAAACTTGAGTTCTCTAGGTCGACATTGCTATCTATATAAGCAACAAGGGTGTTCGTGTTACTAATAAAACTTGGGCCATCTCCCTGAAGGGAACGCTGATGGAATGCGAAACAGCAGCGCTGCTCACTGGTGGCATCACGGGTTGGACATGCGCTGAATGCTAGAAGGTTCGTTTGAACAGATAGCTGGCGTAGGCCTTCTAGGTGACATGTACAGGCATGTTTCAACGCATACGCTTGGCACGCGTCAGGTTTATTGCGCGTAAACAAAAAACCGGGCTAACGGACGAGGTGGGAGGTGCGGCTGCCGTGGTGACCGCGCGGCAGGAGAGTGAGAGAGTGACGTCAGCGCACTGCACTACCGTGACCTACTTGGCACCACGCCAACACCTGCGGCATGCGGCCCGTTCGTACGTAGAGGCAGCGCTACACAGCGTAGTCAAAGAGCTGCTTCGCATCTAATAACTACAAATATAGTCGTTACATAGGGTCGTCTTCCCAAATATAAACAAAAAATTCTGGTCCAACTTACTGCACATAGAGACTGCGGCCACTAATGTTGGAATCAGGTAGATAAAGCACTGTGATACCAGTAAGCACTGCAGAAGAAAACAAAGGGGCAGGTTTTCACAAAACAATCATATGCTTGGTAAATCAACCATGCTTCAAACCACCGAAAACTTGTTTTTTAGCAGAAACAAACTCCACTAATAAGTGGTTGGTATGGCTACATTAGAAAAACAGAATTGCGCATATCTAAAAATCATCCACAAGGCGCATTCGGATGACACTTCAACACTACTGCATTGCACTTCTCCCTTTGAAGAGGTTGAGCATTGTTTTGCTAACCATATTTTTAAAGCTGTCTATTTAGCATGGTTCTCTTATATGTTTGTTTTTATATCACTAGCTACATTCTGTAAGTTTGACACACCACATTTCAAGTCTGCGTCAAATACTTGTTACCGTTATTTAAGGCTGTGTAAAGCGAAGAAACAAGCCCTCAGAATTCTTTTCCTTGAAAACTATTAAAAAATAGGTTTTACCGTTTAATCGAAACGTGTGATGTGCATTCGGGTCACCATATTGCGCCATGTAATTCATGTCATCACGGAAAGTTTCAATAAACGCTACTGAAAACTCGAGTAAAACCTTGATGGTGTAGGTTGGTATTTACATCATTGGGTGGCTCACATAGGAAGTTCACAAGCCTAAGATCATGAGTGGGTGCTGCTAAGTGTGAACCTAAACATGCAGAGATAAGAGTGAATAAAAATTGTTGGGGAGAATGAATGTTATTTCAAAAGTGAAGGAATATGAGTTTAGGCATTCGTATATGCTTGAACGGGTGCCCTTCAGAGAGAACTTACGTAACTAGGAGCACGAGTCACTGATGACAAATACGTGTGCTAGTGATTATATGAACAAAAGTATAAAATAAGTACACACTTTCCTGCGTGAGAGCCACCTCCTCCCTCTCTGCCTCTCTACCTCCAAAAAAAATCTACAAGAATGTGCGGATGTCGTAAACATTTCGAAAATTGCTAAAACGATGCACTGCCTATCCAAGGATTCTTTTCATACATCGCTATAAATGTAACAGGCAATGACACTGTTGTGAGCAATCTGAATTTCAGATGAGTAACTTATAGCGTCCCTCTAAATTCTACCATTGATCGTAACGCAAGCTTTTATTCATAAAAAGGTTCGATATACACAGTTGTACTTATGAAGTGTTCCTGTCGGCAGCTCCTAATTGAATGAGGGGATCATGTTAATACGATGTGTCCTTGCGATATTTCAGATCTATCCTCCGTTCGCAACACTTTCATAGAGTTGTCGCTACAAAACAAAACCAGCTGCCTAGCGGAGAGCTTGGCATCTCGAGTGAATTTGGGCAGTGTAACGCAATAATGGTGACTGTGAACAATCGCTTTTCATAGAGTACAAATTTTCAGGAGCAGTGAGAATTTTAACACCATAGGGAAGCAAAAGTTATTCGCATATTCATTGCGCAGTCATTATCATACCAGAGTTTCTATTGTTTCAGCAGGCCATCAAACACAGCCCTTTGAAACCTAAAAAACACTTGCTAATGAAGCAGTTTCCAGTGCTTTCCAGAGTCACCAAATGCATAACTTTTATTTGAACACCGATGACATAAAAAGAATACTCATTCTTATAAATACTGCTTAGCGGTTGAGTTGGTGAAATTATTCACACGTACCTTCGGTAGCATTCTACTTCCACCCATTACTTCTCCAAGGAACAGTCATGGGTTTTCATTTCCTTTCTTATAGCTTTCCCTTGATACGCGTGCCTTACGCTTTTTTAGACAACAATTCTCGCAGACACCTTTCAGCACACCTGCCAAGCAGCCGGTCTTTTCAAGAAATAAATGCTTCTGCTACTTTTCATCCTTAGGTGCTGCATTTCGTTTATTTATGAGTTAGTCTACATGCAACAGTTTGCATGCAAAGCAAGCGTAAGTGTCTCAATCTTTTTTTGTGCTCTTGACATTTTAGCTCAGTGTTGTTCTTTGGTATTCCTGTGAATGCAGAGATAACCAGGCCGTAAGACCTGAAGACGCTAAAAGATGTAGAAATTCATTCTGAAGCGTTTTTTTCTTCGAGCAGGCTTTTAATATCCGCCTACAAGTGAAGTATTCTCGTTTGTCCTAGGGCATCACATTGCCCAAACACATGCCGAGAATATTGTCGTTTTGAATTGTACAACAGTCAAAACAATAACTTCGATATTGCGTTTCCTTGCACTTGACAAGATGCGCGACAATGTTGTTTACAACTGAGTGTGTCTTTTCATGTTAAAGAAATTATACATGGTTTTTCGCATAGCCTAGTTGCATCACGACCGTCTGGACATCGCTGAACTTCCATACGGGAAACTGGTTGTTCGTCTTCTCCTTCATTTCATGCTGACAATTTTCTATACCACCATCGTTTAACACGTCCGCGCACCTTGATTAGACTCTATGCTTTCTTAAAATGGAAGAAATCAGAAACGCATGCACTTGCACGCTGGTAAGAGACACAGACAACATCAACTGGCGCGCACTTAGAATGAATTTATTTCAGAGGACATGAAACTCGCTTTTATATTTGCGTTAAAATCTTCAGAAATAAAAGGCCTCAATATTGAAAAAACTCTACTTTTTTCCTGAAGGATTCAAGGTCACGGTGCTCGAACACTTGAAGCCTCCTCTAAATGTAAAAGTTGGTGGCTGCTTCCAATACGTAAGGGTTGGTAATTCAATGTACATTCACTCGTGGTCATTACTGCATTCACGTCCCCACATGTGTATTGTGTACAATGTCAGCACATAAACAGATTCGGTTATACAAAATCAGTTAGCTGAAAGTTTGTGCTTGTGGTGCCTTCTTTTATGCAGTCGGTGGTTTTTTTCTTCTGTCTGTGCAGTAGTCATATTGAAATAACAATCCACCAACTGGCCCAATATATTACTCTCACCGTGTAGGCTCCTTGCTAGGCTAGGACTGAGGCTGTCACATCGTGATGTCTTAGAGTTCATCAAATTACATCTATACTGGAAACCCGCTGGATGGGATGGCCGCAGAAACAGTAGGTTACCGTAACTAAATGCAGAGACCATGCTTTACTTCAATATACCGCTTCAAAAAATTAACATGACACCTGTAAAGAAAAGCACTCTGAGAGGAAAGCGTCAGAGATGAACGACTTGTTACTCTAGCCTCGTTCATGCGTTTTACGGTAGCGCAGTGCATGCAAGGCCCGCCAGCCATCGTCGTGGAAGGGTGGTTGTGCCCTTGATTCTTAATACTGGAAGTTTTGCTATTCGAGCGAGTTCATTTCCTTGACCTGTTCCTGTGACGGACATAATTTTTAATTAAAATGTGTTGTGTTGGAGCTCACAGCATAAAAGACTGGTGTTCAAAACCAATGCATGTTCAAAAATACTGTAATCATAGCCATGAAATACAGACATAATTTTGTTGCTATCTACACTTCACACGCATGTGTCAACAACTATAAATCTGTGGATTCTGGTCAATGACGTAGCTGTTTTCTCATACTTTGATTCAACTTTAAGCGGATATGGAAGATGCTTTCAGCTGGAAAGGTTTTTGCTCTGAAAAAAAAAATGTGTGGTCTACCTGATTTTTTTTTTACTCAGGCTATAGAGAAGCAAAGCACCTGACTTTACCAAAGTTAGTAATTGATCAAAGAGTGTGAACAGATCTGAATACTAAGCAAATTATTATCGGTAGAAAAATTGGGGGCCCCTGAGCTTCGCCTTCACGAGTTGAAAGTGATAGCGATATCCGGCCCCTGGTGCTCCCTTCAACCGCTAAGGGCATACTTATTAATATGTTTTGTTACATACGGCGCACACACGTATACGCACAAAGTAGATTGAACCAGTGTCTTCGTGCGAATGGTACATACTGGTTTTCGATCTAAAGCAAGAGTCGCATGGACTCCAAGATACACGCCGCCCACTCGCCATCTCGAAGGCCATAAAGAGTCTCATAATACCTCACAGATCGCAGCCCATTACCTAGTGTTTGCTGTTTGCTTGATCAACACCTCAGGAAAGGCATGGTATGTTTCCCACTAGATGGACATAGTTGTCTAATTTTAGAGCTGTTCGAAAGTTCCTGTGTGTTTTTAGTGGCGATGGCTGCACTATGCCAGCCTTTTTCGGCGTGGTTTGATGCCTCTCAAATGCACCTACAAATTGCCGAAGGGGCTCGTTTTCGTCCTGGCACCTGTCGAACGAATTGCGTTAAAGGGGCCCTAAAACATTTTTCAGAGTAACCAGGGAATGAATTCACTGGAAGAGCTTATTTCCTCACGAATGCAACGCCATAAAACTTTTAAATATTCGTTCAGTGCGAGTGGAGTTGCGAAGGTTTGTCGCATGCTGCAATTGCATGCTCTCTTCTCTCGTCCCAACGAAAGCGCTAGAAGCTAAATATGAAGGGATCGCAGGGAAAAGAAACTACGTCATCCTTGCCTCGTGACCTTGAGCACTTTTTTTTCTTTAATGTGTGGATTTTTAGTGTAATCGTGTGCGCACGTGTGGACAAGTAGCGACCTCCCGCTTTTTAGCTCACGGCTTTTTAACTCACGCTTTTTAGCTCACGTACGATTATTCGTTCGAAACCTTCGGGGCCGACGCCAACGGCAGAATTTCAGCGACACGAGATATCGAACGCTATCGCGTTAAAAACAATATTTCCGTCAGAACATACTGGACTTTTGTCCCGCAACCTCTCTGCTTTACCAGCTACCATTAACGCCACGCATCGTGCTCAGAACGACCATAACTTCATCCGCTTTTTTCTTCAGACACAAAACTAAGCTCTTCGTTCATTCTAGATTTATACATAGGTTTAGAAAGCGGCCTACCACCTTCGCAATTTGCCTTCCTGGGCGCCTACTTAGCTATTTCTTTCTGTTCGAAATAACCTGACAGACGGCTCAGAATGAAAGAAGGCTGGTGATAAATCTGCGTGCACACAAACGTGCGCAATAATAATGTCAGCAATGGCAGCTGCTGTCACAAAAACAGCAGCGTGTGCAAACGGTTTCCTTGTTTGCGCAAACGGGCGCAACGAAACACGAATACGAAAGAACGAGATGACGCAGTGGCGTATGTTCGCCTTTAGATGGAGGCCAAATGCCAGCCTGCGTGCTGTGTGATTTCGCCAAACGTAAAAAAATTTTGTTTGTGAAAAACTACAGTTCTTGACTAAGGGTGTCAGTCGACTCATCGCAAACTTGTTTACAGCGCAACACAGGAAAGACAAGACGGGAAAAGAGCAAAAAAGAAAGAAAAGACGGCGCTAACTCACAACTGTGACAGTTGAGTCAGCGCCGTCTTTTCTATCTCTTTTGCTCATTCATGCGCCTGTGTTTCCGGTGTCGCGCTGTGAACAAGTTCACGGTTAATCTCAAACAACTGCCCAACTCACCATCTTACTGCGATGTGTTAGGCGACACTTGAGGCGCATTGTGAAGTATTAACTACTCAAGTGAGCTGCTTACTTTCGGACACGCCACTACAATTTTACTGCGATTTACCGTGGATTCTTTGATGTCGGGTATCCAAGATAAAATTTTGATAACTGGTGCTTTTATTCCTGTGTTTTTGTTTAAGTCGGCATTGTTTCATACCGAGGTCTACCAAGAGTTCTGTGCGCTCTTTTCGTCACATAAATGACGTCGAAAAAGTGCGCACAATGAGATGCACCACCAACCTCCCGGTCCTCAATTACTCATGGATGGTACACCATCCAAGGAACCACGGTCGCACACTGAGCAGGCTTTAGCTGTAAGAGTATGAAATAACTTCACTGTAAAACTTTTAAGCTGTAAAAAATATGGAATACCAACAGGCCCGCTGCCATACTTTTACAAACGCGTCATTTATATTCCATATTTTTCTCCTCGCATTGCTCTCGATTGGCGGGATCGTTCCACTATCTGGGCGTTCAAAAATGATGTAATGCATCAGGAGCATGCCCTTCACCTTTAGCTCTTACAACGCGTCGTTTACTACGCCTACGTCAATTTCGGCGCTTTTTTAAATAACAAATGCCATTTTATCAACTATTTAGTACACCGCGACGTGGCGTCCTCATCCCAAGCTAATCAGTCAGTCATTCTAAGCGGCATAGAACCTTATCAAACTTCGGAAGAACACTACCTCATGATAACAGAACAGAAAGCCTCTGGCATTGGCTGGCTCCTTGGCTCTGACGATGAGATATCATTGTTGGTCCAGGTCCTTCGAGGCGAGCTTGGCCTCCCTCGCTTCGAGAAGGTGTTCACTTTCTTGACCACCATCACAGGCATTCGGTGAAGATGAAGTATTTGTCCGCATCTGTGTGTTTTATCCTTCACCGTGCGACGAGCTGGGTGTGATTTTTTTCTCTTTCTCACGTTGGGTAAGAGGTGGTGTTTCACTTTACCATTTCGGGCACCGAGATTTGGACTACAATTTCGTTAGACTATCCTGGACTCTATGGTTTTTCTCTGCAGGAAATCCTGGGAAGACCAGGGCGTAAAAATGGATGCTCCGAGACCCTCAAGGATCTCCTTCATTTCTTGTTAAATCGTGCTACCTTAACCTGTAGAATTGTGTAAGTAAACGTTTCTACTACGAGGTCCAGCTCCTCGGCTCGTCTTCGCTCTGAGATTTGGATGGTTTTGTTTCCGAACAAATTCTCCCAGTCATAAGAGTCCTCATTTATAGAAAAGGGAAACAACGCATCCCATATAAATGGAGGCACGACGTTATCAGGAAATTACTACCATGCAATGTTTATCCACAGTGTCACGAATATCGACGTCGGGCACGGGCTAAAGCTTACAAGTACTCGGACACTGAGGGCGCCTTCGTTGTCGATGCAGCTGGACTGGTGAATGGCAAATCTACGGCAAACGTCATTCATCACGGAAAACAGATCGACTGTATATCAGCGCAGGACACAGCCAAAACTAGCATGGAAAAAGCAGGAATCACCCTCGCCCAACGAAACCCCCTGGCCACCTTCATTCTCACAGATTCACAAGCAGCCTACCGGAATTTCTGTAAAGGCTATCTAGACTGCATCACGCACCATATCCTTACCCAATTATCGCCCCCACGTTCAGAGGGAAATAAAAAAGCGGATATGGATACCCAGCCTCTGCGGAGTTAGAGGCAGTGAATTCGCCAATGCCTCGTCCCAAGAATTACTCTTCCGGACCTCTGACCCCAGCATATCTTAACCACTCTCAGCTCTGCGTATGAACCCGCTTCGTGTACCGAAATTGTACAACACCAAGGACTCGAACAACAAAAATTTCCTCCACCAGGATCAAATTTCAGTGAAAAATTACAGGTAGCGTGGCATCACCTACAGACCATGGTCTACGCCAATCCGCACATAGTGTCGAAAATATATCCCGATGCCTACACACCAGAGTGCACGTTCTGCTCCAATAAAGCATCTACCCTCTACCACAAGGTATGAGTGTCCACGCAACCCCTCCTTGAAACCCAAGACACTGCACAACATGGAAGGGTGGAAGGCAGCTCTGTTTAGTTCAGATTTGAAGACCCAAGCGGCCCTCGTAAAATGTGCGAAGACAGTGGCCCGCGCCTATGGAATAACGGACTAAGGATGCCCCTCACCGATCTACTCGTGCGGAAAATCTTAAGCGTTATATTCTGTCTCTCCACCAGACAGTGGCACATACTTATGGGCGGGTATGTTCCACATAACCAGACTACTCCATCAAGACTATCATGATCCGAAACAATCGTCCTCTACCGCCTATGGCATGGAGTGTCATTCACGAACAGTTTTGCTTACTGGATTGGGATGGCCTCGCCGCGGTGGTCTATATAGAGTGGCTATGGTACTCGGCTGCTGACCCACAGGTCGCGGGTTCGAATCCTGGCTGCGGTGGCTGCATTTCCGATGGAGGCGGAAATGTTGTAGGCCCGTGTGCTCAGATTCGGGTGCACGTTAAACAACCCCAGGTGGTCGAAATTTCCGGAGCCCTCCACTACGGCATCTCTCATAATCATATGGTGGTTTTGGGACGTTAATCCCCACAAGTCAATCAACTGGATTGGGATGACTGACAGTGCAGCGTGTGATCACTGTGGCGTTGAGGAAACCATTATCCATGTCCTTTGTGACTGTCCTCTTTATAGCTCTCAACGATAACAACTTTTCGCCCGGCAATCGAGTATACTCAGCATTCGGTGCGGTCACCGAGTACTCAATCACAGAGCCACGCCAGGTGGCGCAAGCGCATGTCAAGTGGACCATAATATTTATGAAGCATTAGTAGGGGATACAGTGATAACTGTACAACTTTATAATGGTAATATATGTACTACAATGAAGAAACCGTCATGTCGCTTTATGAACAACTGTAGTTAACCACACTGCACCTCCGACTTATTTCAACTGGGGAACGGTGCGAACAGATGTTTGTAATTTTAGTTCGAGAGTGTTAGGAAAATCTAGTACATCTCCACGATGTGAATGATGACGTACCGGTGAAGCTATAGGTGCTATAGTCCATAATGTCTAAATTATAGTCACCGATTAGTAAAAAGGACGGAGAGATAGGCGGGCAGACGGAACAAGGGGCGAATGTACGGATACATAGACGATAGGACGCACAGATGGAAGGACAGACACAGGGGTGATTGTACAGATGGGTGGATACGCGGATGGCCGGACTGATGCATGAATGAACGGACAGACGGATGGCGCGAGTGATCATTTATTGTGCTCTGCTATAGTAGATTACTCATAAAGTCGGTTCTTTAGTTTTTGTTTTTGCTGTGCAGGTGTTCAGTTTCGGTTAGTCTTTTGTGGGTCATGACGAACAACTGGATCAGTTTGAAGGAGCTTCGCCCCTAAAAGCTGGCATCGGCAGCGTTGACCAAACGAACGCATAAAATAAGTATCATGATCCGAGCAAGAATCACACCCCAGCATATTGGGTACTAGTCAAGTATTCTACCACAGAGCCACGCCATGTCTCGGAACGGCTTTTCCAGTAGCTCTTCATGATTGCGAAACGTCACTTGTGGTGGCATTGCTGGCTATTTAATCTTATAAACAGTACATACGTGCTTCTATCATGCAGCCGCCACGTCGGGTTAACGACAATTTGGGTGAAGCGCCACCCACTGAAACTCACTTATCTAGCAGTGCCCAGGGCCCCCATTCTCCCTGGCAGGAACACTGCATATCAGCTTACCGCTCCTGGTCTTGCTAATGCCTATGTTGCTGTTGGTATTCCTACACAACAATAAACGCGCAACTGTTAACATTTCTTTTGCATACAGCATTCGTACACATATTTATTGTCCTCTCATAATGTTTCGCTTCAAGAAAATTTGACAAATTCCCCTTCCCGCCACGTGCTTCCCGTAACATCGATTAACAAGATACGTGGGGTTTGCCGAACTTTTTATGTACACCATGTTTTACCAGTGGTATGCCGATCTCGAGGGAGTATTGGCGTATTTGCCTTAAATGTGAACCAGTGATAAGGCCCAATGGTGCCGAGGCACCTGTGCCCTTGCGCGCACTAGCTTCTCTTGTGATGAGACAGTTCGTGCGTCGTAATGTTCACCGGAAAGATTGCGTACAGGTTACAGAGTGTACGAAGCACAGATCACTCACTGCACAGGCCCCGTTTGCAAACTAAGCGCACAGTGAAGTAACAACTATAACAGTTAGTTCGCGCCCGTCCGAAACGTACGCACGACCTTGTGCTTATGTTTCATTCGCCATTCTAGTTTAAGGAGCGCGTTATGTGTCCAGCAGTGAACGGTATTTGTTCGCGCTCGTCCTGTGTGTGCTCTTTCATGCGCCTTTTGTGTTTGAGCAGCACGCTCAATGTTTACATCTTTCTTGCCGTTCTTCTAGTGGCATCCGAATTCGCTGCAATCGTATCCATTGCTTCAAAGTTGCAGCAAAATTGCATTTTATTGCGATAGCAATTATATTCTCCACTGAATTTCGCCACTGACGTCGATGTCATGCACCATATATATATATATATATATATATATATATATATATATATATATATATATGTATGTATGTATATATATATATATATATATATATATATATATATGAAGACGCAAGGCAGAAAAAAATCCAGAAAAAAGACTCCGGCGCGCGGAATCGAACGTGGGCATTCGCATCGTGAATGCAAGATGTTAACCACAAAGCCACCCGAAGTGTACCTCCTTCAACGAGTAAACGGCAAGCTGTTTATATTTACCACTTATTGCTGTTGGCAGGCATCTCGAGGGGGAACTATTGTTTTTTGTAGCATTATCATCATACTGGCACAATGAGCCATGGCAGCTCTCATCTCTCACGCATACTTTGGCCCGCGGAAAGGGGAGTGAACGATCTGTCGTGCGCTCTTATCTTCCGTTGGGAAGGCTCTTACGTCTTGGCTGGCGTTGGGTTTTGCACTGGAACAACGCTGTTGTAATTACGGGGTGCAGATAGGTCCCTGCAATCATTTCACAACCTCCGTTTGCGAAAAAGTCGTGCTTTTTAGATACAAGTAAGTAACAACTCAGATGCTTATTCGCGTTCATCTATACCTGTGAGCACGTTTCTTGCGTCAATTGTGTGAGAAACACGGAGCACGTTTCAATCTGCTTGCCATTCCGCGTGTGACCATCCAATTCGTTGCTATCACGTTCACTTCTTCGCCTATGCGGCAAAGCTGTGACTTTTTTCTTGTTAACTGCGTTTTTAATGAACGCAGATTGCCACCCTTGTTTTTACCTGGTACACCATGACCAATGTGTAGTACCAGCAAGTTTTGGGAATCTTTGGACACTACCTTGTGCAACGGCTCTCTGTGCATCGATAGGAGCTCAGACAATTTTTTTGCTTCGGCTTGCATGGCCGACCCGACGGTGACATCATTCCACGACGCCGTTTCAGGTGTGAGAATAGGCTCTCCGAGCAGTTAGCTCTGAATTTTTATTACAATTCCACTGCATGTTATATTATAAAACAGGTCCTTAAAAAGCGTGCCAAAGTCTCAATGTTCTGACTGTCTATGTTGGTGGTGATGAATTCCTTCAACGATTCACCTGTGTCCAGGATGTGACTTCAATTGGCTAAGCACTACTGATCGCTTCAGCCGAAAAGTGGTCACTTAGAGTCCTTAAGCAGTAATGGAGCCATACGTCGGCAAAAATCGGGACCTCTCTCAAACTCGCACAAGAAATACATTTTGCCCTCGCAGCTGTCTGGGACACCAACTCATAGAAATTTTCCAAAAGAGAACTCAATCGTATTCAGACTCACTAATCTTTTTCTCAACCGAACTTGTTCGGACTCAAACTCACCAACATATTGCTCTTCTCGAGTTATCAGACTCGGAGTCCAAATTACAGATTGACCTTACTGTGAAAAAGCCTTAGTGAGTCGACCCATCAGTTCACTGGCGAATATATACCCTTTTCGATCAAAGTGTAAATACTCTTTGCCGGCAATATCCCGCATTATTGGTGTTCCTCGATATGACTTTTCATCTTGCTATTTGAAATTCGAGTTGTAAGTTGTTTGAATCTAGTAAGAACGTTTCTGGAAAGTATGTCACTCACATGAGATATTTTTAAGAAGAACGTTGCGTGAAATAGTATGTGGAGAGGTCTTGGCAACCTCCTCTCAACTCACAAGTCCGATCAATACATGCTGAGGTGGTGCATGAACAATTATGTGTCAAGATATGTGTGAATGGAATTGTGTGAACACGCAATACAATAGAATGCTGGTGGGCATATTGGACCATAGGTTGCCAATGAAAGGTGGAGCTGACTATGGCTCGCTACAAAAATATATAATGCTCTTAGAGTCCACTCAGACTTAAACTCAGCGATATTTTACTCAAGCAGACTCACCCAGAGTCAGGCTCACCAAAACTGTGCTCAATCGAACTAAGTCGAACTCACACTCACTAAAGTATTACCCAATTAGACTCGGACTCAAACTCACGGGTTAATCTGGGACTCAGTGAGTCTGAGTAAGTCGACTCACCAGTAACTTTGCCGGCCTACCACAAGCCACTGGTTCGTGGGGCCCTGATTTTTTCCGAAGCTCTTGTTGTTTCGAAAAAGGTGGTGCATAGTCGAGTAGGAACGAGATGCACAACGTTTGATGAGCAGTGCACAATACTCGGTGCCAGTAAACTCGTTACCAGCGAAGAATTGCTTTGTTCGTTTCGTATTCTGTGGGAAACCACTACCTGAGTAAAATGATTCGAGCAACCTGTTTTTTTTCGCAAGTTATGTTTCGTAGATTGACAGTGCTCATACATAGGACCGTTGACTGTTGTGTTACCAATTATTTTACCATTATGTTGACAATTGTGTAACTATTCGACCGTATGCAGTGGGCTCTCTTCCTTTTGTTAACATCACCATATGTGCACGTATACCTAATTGTTGAATACGTGATACCTCATGTTCTAACTGTTATGGTAAACTGCATGTTGTATTTGCTGTGAACTTCCTACGCTTGTAGACTTGGACCATGCTTGAACTTTTGTTATGAACGCTTTTAAGGGATAGCGAATAGCCAGCGTTCTATGGGTGCGCCAAGATCTTCTTATATTGCGTTTATAAAAATATTATGTTGGGTTAACATGTTGAAGCAATAGATATCCGGTGTCTTGTTGAATGCCCACACATATTACTGAAGGACAAAGATAGCATCGCTTTTTTCACAATGATATTTTACTAAACCCTTATAAAAATTTTAAATCAGCGTTGAGTGTGAGACACGCGGATACAAATGTAAAAAATTCGAGTTTTTTTTAAGAATCTTTTGCTAAAATTGGTAAAGATAGAGCATCTAAACACACACAGAATACGCCTTATTTCAGTTCTTTCAAAGTGCACTTGAATTTCTGAAGCCACGGATTGAAGCTTCACATTTAGAGTTTCAGGATTTCAACGTGGAAAACCACGTTAAAATATCCTGTTTTTCGCACCTGTGCGTTGTCGGAACACACCAATTTGAAAATAGAGTTTTGTTTACATTGAAAACTCAACCAATGGAAGGCAAAGTTACTGTTAGCCATGGAATATCGTATATCTATGTGACTAATTAAGCCACTACAATGATTTCTCTCACAAACTAATGTGCTATAAAACAAGTTCGTACGTGTCATATTCAGGTCTTAATGCTTACCCCTGAGCAGATTGCTTTACCAGTTTTGATGTACTCACAATCGCTTGTTCATATCCAGGAGTCGCTGCTAAATGAAGCGCCTTAACAAATACCGAAGCTGCTCTTCTTTACGAAAAAAACATTGTGGTTACTTACGTAACAAGACGTTTTGTCTAGCACTGTTTCATTCATTTCTCGGCAAACATGGCAGCATCCCATAAGCTTCTAAAGAAAAAAAGTTTATCAACTCTCTTGAGCATCGTGCTGGGAGGCGGGACGAATAATTATTCAGGATAAAATGTAGTTTCCGTAAGAACAGCGCGAAAACAGTCCAAGAAATGGATGAGACTAGACAGTAAAACAAGTTGGACCAGTCGGTTGGGATTCATCGTGAACTTGGTTTACAGTGCAACACTAGATACGCAGACACAAGGAAGATTCAAAAGAAAAAAAAACAGTGCCGTCTTTTTCTTCTCTTTTGTTCCTTCCTTGTGCCTGTGTTTCTAGTGTTGCGCTGTAAACCAAGTTTAAGAAAAAAGACTCGCTGTAACCACCAAATGTTCCAAGGTCTCACATTTGTAAAATGGAAAAAAAAATGAAGCATTAAGGAGACAACACAAGCGAAGCAAGACACAAGGCGATTGTTGCCTTTGCTCTCAATTCTGCGTATCTGCTCGTCCTGTGTGCTACTTTGTTTTGTTTCGCCTCCTTCACTTTTCTTTATTTCTTTCTTTGCCCTTCATAAATCAAATATTTTATTTCCTTTATGTGGGACACAAGTACAGATTTTGCACCTGAACAATAAGGACAGCGGGAAACAACATGTGAAGTATGTGCGCATTTTTACATCCCGCTAAGGACGACATCTGTTACTAAAGCAGTCACAAAGGTGATTGGCTAACCAACATGTCACCTAATTTCGATGTACTAAAATCTTCTGATTTCCACCGAGCGAGCTAACCAAGATACTTCGACGTAACGTTCACTTTTAAACAAGTGATTTCCTACAAAATTCGTCCGCCTCGGAGTAACACAGCTAGCGTGCTCGGCTACTGATCCCAAGGTCACGGGTTCGATCCCGGGCGTGCGGTGGCACTTTCATGGAATCGTAATGGCAGGGGCCCACGCACTGTGCGATGTCAGTCCACGTTAAAAACACCAGATGGCCAAAAAATTTTCGGAGCCCTGCCTCATGGCGGCTGTCATGATCATATCGCGATTTTGGACGTAAAACATCCGACATTATTACTATTATTGGGAAAATCCATGCGATCTGGCGCAAGTATATATCTGCAGCTGGCTTTTTTCACTCCTTCTGCTCTATGATTTCGCGATTGTTAGCACGGCATGAGCTCGACTATCATTACCTGAAGAAGCATTTACACTATATCATTACAGCCATTTAGTGGATTGCTTTCTGTGCTTTCTTTCGCAACTTCTTTGTGTATTGTCTTAGTTGACCATTTAAATTAGGGCATTTTCGTTTTCGCGGCATACTAAAAAAGCTTTACGCCAGCTCCATTGGCAACATTTTTCAATTTCTTCAATATTTTTGGCACGTACGAAATGAACGCCTTTTCATTTAGAGGCGCGTCGGGGGTTACTTTCTCCGCACCTTTCAATTCAAAATGTCCTTTGTTATGCTTTACGAAATCTTGAAAAAATAAACACAATGTTTCATCCTACCTGTGTGGGTAGCCCAAACACTTCTTCCATTTGGTTCTCACAAAACCTGAATACAAACACTTTATTGCAGGCTTTGAGAATGCAGTTTGAAACGGTTGCAGTGTATAAGTGTGTGCAGAAGCAGATATATGCGAGAGTGAAGAGCATTCCTTCAAAAAATGTGTCTATTAAGAACACGGGTTGCAAGGCTCACATTAGTAAAAATTACATGTGGATGTACCTCAGAGCTCAGATCAAGTTATATTAGTTAGAAGTGAAATACATCTATTGCGGCAACTGCACATTTCTCCACGTGCTCCGTTTTTTTCTTCGGCGAAAACCCAAAAAGTACTTCACATATCTCATCACTTCAACCGTAAACATACGTCTCAGCTTAACGACTACCTTACGGTCATAGAAATAATGAAAAGGTACATCACTATATACTGCGTAAACTCTGCTGCATCCACTTATGGTGAACACCAAGTGTACACAGCAGCGATAGATAAACAGGAGAAAATTCAGGCAGTACATTCACAAATATTACATTCATTTCCTTACCGTGCACAAGGTAGGTGCATGGAAAGAGCGTGAAAGAGAGATAAATAGAAAGAAAGATTGAATGAGTAAATATTGTCATGGTGTCGTGACGTGGCCGAAGACAGGAGACTTCGTGTTGGTATTTAACTGTTTATTTGGGCGTACCTGTGCACGGTAAACGGAAAGACGGAAAGTCCAATTACAGCAGCAGTCTTGCACAGATAGCAGTCTCGGACTGATAGCGGCGAACGGAGCGTCGGCCTTCGATCAACAACTGACCAGCGGCGAAGCGCGTCGGCATTTATACTCTTGCCATCGAATGTTCTAGCATTATCGCTGGCGGTGGCGTAGGTTCCAGAACAATCTGTACCGTTCGCACAGTGGGCGTGATCTTATCAAAATGATCTACTACAGTCCGGAACCTTCTCAAAAACTGCAGGTGCGGTTTGCGCTGAGAATCGTGTGGTGTTTTGGGACGATAACAAAAACTTGGGAAATGGAACGTGGCATTGCCCCCCTCTGAAAAAAGGCATCGTCCCGATGCTTTTAACTAAAGATGAAGGTACAACAATAATGCAAGAAAGTATAATGAATAAATAGTACAAAAAAACACTGTTTCAATTTGTTAACGCGCGTGAAATGGCTTGAGGCGCGCGACATGGACGACTTCAGGTCGCGATCGGCGTCGTTGAGAGTTCGTGATGCCGTCGGGGACAACCTCGTAATCAAGTGGGCCGAGACGTCGAACCACCCTGTACGGTCCGAAGTACCATCGCAGAAGCTTTTCACTTAGTCCACGTCGGCGTATCGGCGTCCACACCCAAACACGTTCACCGGGCTGGTATTCCACGAAGCGTCGTCGAAGGTTGTAACGGTGGCTGTCGGTCGTCTGTTGATTCTTGATACGGAGACGCGCAAGTTGTCGGGCTTCTTCGGCGCGTTGAAGGTACTCGCTCACATCGAGGTTTTCTTCGTCGGTGACGTTGAGTAACATGGCATTGAGCGTCGTTGCCGGGCTCCTTCCGTAGACCAATTTGTATGGAGATATCTGCGTCGTCTCCTGCACCGCCATGTTGTATGCGAAGGTCACATACGGAAGAATGGCGTCCCACGTCTTGTGTTCGACATCGACGTACATCGACAGCATGTCGGCGATCGTCTTGTTAAGCCGCTCGGTGAGGCAGTTGGTGTGTGGGCGTCCGGCGGTGGTTTGTTTGGCTGTATGCCAAGATCGCTTGACTTAAGTCGGCAGTGAATGCCGTTCCTCTGCCGGTGATAAGGACCTCCGGGGCGCCGTGACGTCGGACGATATTTTCGACGAAGAACTTAGCTACCTCGGATGCACTGCCTTTTGGCAGGGCTTTTGTCTCGGCGTAGCGGGTGAGGTAGTCGGTAGCTACCACGACCCACTTGTTTCCGAAAGCCGACGTCGGGAACGGCCCCAGTAGGTCCATACCAATCTGCTGGAAAGGTCGGCAAGGTGAATCAATTGGCTGCAGAAGTCCCGCTGGCCTTGTCGGCGGTGTCTTGCGTCGCTGACAGTCCCGGCATGTCCTCACATAACGAGTGACGTCGGTGGTAAGACGTGGCCAGTAGTACCTTTCTTGTATCCTCGCGAGCGTGCGAGAAACACCGAGGTGCCCTGCCGTCGGATCGTCGTGCAGGGCCTGCAGAAGTT
This sequence comes from Rhipicephalus annulatus, assembly GCA_013436015.1. Taxonomy (NCBI): domain Eukaryota; kingdom Metazoa; phylum Arthropoda; class Arachnida; order Ixodida; family Ixodidae; genus Rhipicephalus; species Rhipicephalus annulatus. The sequence continues at coordinate 114,540 of WOVY01014030.1, forward strand.
CTGGTCGCAGAGCTGAAGGCACCACAAGGGGGTATATAGTTCGAAGCGGTGAAAAGTTTTTCTTTTGTAGAAGGCCGTTTCGTAGAAAGAACGACGCAAGTGCGCACTTGAATACCTTCGGGACTTCGGCGGTCCTGCCTTCGAGGTATTCTATCAGGGCCTTAAGTTCCGGGTCGGCGCGCTGTCGTTCAGCGAAGTCGTCGGTAGTTATCGTTCCCAAGAAGTAGTCGTCATCCGGGTCATCGGGTAGCGGTTGGTCTACAGGCGCGCGAGAGAGACAGTCGGCGTCGGAGTGTTTTTTGTCGGACTAGTAAATGACAGTAATGTCATATTCTTGAAGTCTCAGGCTCCATCGTGTGAGGCGACCTGAAGGGTCCTTCAAGGTGGCTAGCCAACACAAGGCGTGGTGGTCGCTCACAACTTTGAAGGGCCTGCCGTAGAGGTAGGGGCCAAATTTCGACGGAGCCCAGATGATGGCGAGGCACTCCTTTTCTGTTGTGGAATAATTTGATTCTGCTTTGGATAGCGATCGGCTGGCGTAAGTAATAACTCTTTCAAGTCCGTCAGCCCTCTGCAAAAGAACGGCGCCAAGACCTACGCTGCTTGCGTCAGAATGTATTTCTGTCTCGGCGAATTCGTCGAAATGGGCAAGTAACGGAGGCGTCTGGAGGCGATTTTTAAGCTCCTGGAAAGCGTGTTCCTGTGGCGTTTCCCACTTGAACTCCACGTCGGCCTTGGTAAGGTTAGTGAGAGGATCGGCGATGCGGGCGAAGTTTTTCACGAACCGCCTATAATAGGTGCACAGGCCCAGAAATCGGCGCACGGCCTTCTTGTCAGTGGGCGGCGGGAAGTCGGCGATGGCGGCTGTTTTCCGTGGATCAGGACGAACTCCAGACTTGCTGATAACGTGCCCCAGAAACAAGAGCTCCTCATACGCAAATCTGTACTTTTCGGGCTTCAGTGTGAGCCCGGACGTCTTGATGGCTTGAAGTACAGCTTCAAGGCGCCGAAGATGCTTGTCGAAACTCGAGGAAAACACGACGACGTCGTCCAAGTACACAAGGCAAGTCTGTCACTTCAATCCTGCCAGTACTGTATCCATAACGCGTTGAAAAGTTGTAAGCGCTGAGCAAAGGCCGAAGGGCATCACCTTAAACTCGAAGAGGCTATTCGGTGTTATAAACGCCGTCTTCTCTTGGTCTCTTTCGTCGACTTCGATTTGCCATTAGCCAGTCTTGAGGTCCATTAACGAAAAGTACTTGGCGTTATGGAGCCGATCAAGTGCGTCGTCTATTCGTGGGAGAGGATACACGTTCTTTCTTGTGATTTTGTTCAAGCGGCGATAATCGACGCAGAAACGTAGGATCCCATCCTTTTTTCTTCACTAACACCACGGGGGATGCCCATGGACTCTTGGACGGCTGGGTAATGTCATCCCGCAGCATTTCATCAACTTGTCTCTTCATGGCCTCACGTTCTCGCGTCGAAACCCTGTACGGACTCTGACGGAGTGGTCTGGCATTTTCTTCGGTTATGATGCGATGTTTCGTGATTGGGGTCTGCCGAATTTTTGATGACGACGAAAAGCAATCTTCGTGTTGCAGGAGCACGGCCTTAAGCTGTTCTTGCTTATCGTTCGGAAGTCTGGGATTGACGTCGAAAGCTACGGGAGGGGTTTGGTTCTTCTCAGCAGGTTCCGCAGAATCGGCGAGGCGAAAGCACTGGGGGCTTCGACAATTTCTTCGATGTATGCGACTGTTGTTCCTTTGTTCACATGTGTGTACTCATTGCTGAAATTCGTGAGCATAACCATTGCTTTGCCTCCCCGCAGCTCTGCAATTCCTCTCGCGACGCAAATATTTCGGGTGACCAACAGATGCTGACTGCCTTCAACGACGCCTTCCAAGTCAGGTGACTTAGGAGCGCCGACTGAAATATTGACGCTTGAGCGAGGCGGAATGGTGACTTGTTCTTCCAGCACATTCAAGGCATGGTGTCCTGACGGCGTGCGCGGCGGTAGTGCTTCTTCTGTAGATACCGTTATCAACTTTGTGTTTAGGTTGATGACAGCACCATGGAGGCATAAGAAGTCCATGCCAAAGATGACATCTCTCGAGCAACGCTATAGGACTACGAAGTCTGTAGGATAAATAAGGCCGTTAATGGTGACTCTCGATGTGCAGATTCCTGCAGGCGTTACGAGATGACCTCCGGCTGTGCGGATTTCAGGGCCTTTCCAAGCTGTCCTAACTTTCTTTAACTTCGCGGCGAACAACCCACTGATGACAGAATAGTCGGCTCCAGTATCGACGAGAGCAGTCACACTGTGGCCGTCGATAAGAACGTCGAGGTCGCTAGTTCGCCGTCTCGCATTACAGTTAGAGCGTGGCGTCGGGTCACGGCTGCGTCGGCTTGTTCCGCTGCTTCCATGTTGCGTCGTCCGGCCACCTTCGGTAAGTGAGCTTTTGCCGTCAGGGCTTTGCCTGGTTGGCATTCTGTTCGGAAAGCTCCGTCGCGGCGGCGTCGTCGTCGGAGGATCTTCGGTAGTTCATCGCACAGCAACCACACCTCCATCGGTTGCTGCCCTTAGTTTCCCGGATACGGGCTAGGAGACCGGCCCCGCGTTGGGCCAGAGTACTGCCGGGGGTGCGGTGACATGCGGCGGCTGGGCGACGGCGAACGGGAAGGACTTCGTGGTGTCCATTGAGTTCCTGCCAGGTAGTCGGCAATGTCACGTGGTCGATCTCCTGGCTGCGGACGCGGTGCATCGACGGCGAAGCCACGCAGTCCCATCTGTCGGTACTGGCAACGGCGGTATGTGTGCCCGGCCTCGCCGCAGTGGTAGCAGAGCGGGCGGTTGTCAGGTGCACGCCAAACGTCCGTTTTCCTCGACGCACTGCGCTGGCCGCTGGGGAACGGTAGGACGTCGGTGGGGGTGGTGGCGGCGGTGGCGTCTGGCGACGGAAGTGCGACGGGGCGGCGTTTGGCGTGGACGGGGAGGAGCGTTGTGGCGCACTGCAGCGGCGTACCTCATTGTTTCTGGCTCGGGCAGCGGTGTTTGGGGAATTCGAAGCGATTGCCGGACTTCTTCTCGCACAATGTCGACGATCAAATCCACTTGAGGCTGCGCCGAAGGCAACAGTTTGCGCAGCTCTTCCCGCACGATCGCTCGGATCGTTTCACGCAGGTCTTCGGAGTCACTGGCTTGAGCAGCAGCGCATTCTGGAGTCAGGCGACGATTATACTGTCTGGTGCGCATGTCCAGGGTTTTTTCAATGGTGGTCCGCCTCGGATACAAATTCTTAGACGGTGTTCGGTGGATTCCTCATTAGTCCCGCGAAGAGCTCCTGTTTGACCCCTCGCATGAGGAAACGAACTTTCTTCTCCTCGGGCATGTCTGGGTCAGCGTGACGGAATATGCGGGTCATCTCCTCTGTGAAAATTCCAACCTTTTCATTTCGTAGCTGAACCCGGATCTCAAGTAGAGCAGCGACCCTCTCTTTGCGAGCGACGCTCGCGAACGTTTGCAGAAATGCGCCGCAGAAGACATCCCACGTTCGGAGCGTGGACTCCCGATTTTGTAGCCAGGTCCTTGCGGTGTCTTTCAGGTAGAAGTGCACACGACATAGCATTTATTCGTTGTCCCAGTGGTTGAGGGCGGCCACACGGTCGTATGTTTCTAGCCAGGTTTCCGGGTCTTCAAACGATGACCCATGGAACGTTGGTGGTTCCCTGGGTTGATGAATGACGATCGCGGGCTGGGACGCTCCGGTTGTCATTGTCGCTGCCGTCGAGGTCATGACCTTAGTCTTCCGCGCCTTGTCTTGTAGAAGACCGTACTCCAGTGGGAGACCTTGCTGTCGGCTGCTTGTTCGCTGCTCTTGGTTGGCGTCGGTATCTTCTCCGCGACGTGGGCTGGGTTCACGGCTTGACGGAGGCGTCCGGTACATGGAAGAAACAGCACCTCCACCAGATGTCACGGTGTCGTGACGTGGCCGAAGACAGGAGACTTCGTGTTGGGATTTAACTGTTTATTTGGGCGAACCTGTGCCCAGTAAACAGAAAGTCCAATTACAGCAGCAGTCTTGCACAGATAGCAGTCTCGGACTGATAGCGGCGAACGGAGCGTCGACCTTCGATCAACAACTGACAAGCGGCGAAGCGCGTCGGCATTTACACTCTTGCCATCGAATGTTCTAGCGTTATCGCTGGCGGTGGCGTAGGTTCCAGAACAATCTGTACCGTTCGCACAGTGGGCGTGATCTTATCTGCATGATCTACTACAGTCCGGAACCTTCTCTAAAACTGCAGGCGCGGTTTGCGCTGAGAATCGTCTGGTGTTTTGGGACGATAACAAAAACTTGGGAAATGGAACGTGGCAATATAAAAGCACGCCCACGAAAGATTCTCTACCTAAGCAGACATGTTGAGACCTACTGTGTGTTTTCTCATAAAAATGAAGATTGAAGGAGTGTAGATAACAGCATGCCCGTGAAAGGTTCTCTACATAAGCAGACAGGTTGAGGCGTACTGTGTAATCACTTACGGTCAAGCGCATCACCTTCTGCTTGAAGTGCAAGGTGGCCACATGGCCTGAGGGCTCTCTGCCATAAAAGTAGTTGCCCATTCCGTGTGTGCACAATTTATTGTACAATGTGAAGAATAGTTGACGGTAGAGCAGGCGTCAGTTTGCACGTTTTCCGCTTCAATGGAGTTGGAAAACCTATGCCGAAGGTCAAGTGTGAGGAAACAAAAAGAAGTTGGAAAATAAAGCTGGGAAGGTCATTCACATAGTTTCATAACGATGCACTCTAGAAGCTTCCTCTCTGCTGGATGTGATGCTGCGTTGCTCAAATTGTTGCTGCGTGGGCAAACGCAATCCCGAACAGTCATGTAAGGCTGAACAAACGTGCTGGAGATCATGACTCGTCAGCACATTTCACTAGTAACGCCTGTAGAACGATGTTTGATAACTACTACATACTACCGAAATATCCTTACGAACGCGCTCGTTTCTTTTCATAACCTTTCCTTGTTCACATCTTTATTATTGGGTGTGTGCAGCAATTAGTTTATCATTTATTTAGAATAGTATATCTGCAAAGCGCTTAAGGCAGTGGGAAAAAAAGCAGGACCAACGAGACAAGGAACTAACACCACGAGACAAGGGCTGAACTATTCTTTCTTTTTTGCGCTGCTTCAGCTTTATCACATGATGGACCGACTTGCCCGAATTCAGAAGACTATGCCATCTGAGACATTGCCCTTAGCGGATTGGAAAAATGCACTTCATATTCTCTCCCTTCCCATTTATGTCTTGGTGCTTACATGCATCTTGATAAAAACAAAAAATTGGTCGTTCGTCAGCGGTTTGTCTCATCTGTCTCTTGCCATGTTTATTGCACTGTCTTCCCAGCTGGTATGAAAGGACATGTTCAAATACGTTCGCAATTGAATTAAAATACAGTATTATAATTAATTCATCTGAAAGCATTACGCGTACACCCATGATTTCGAGTCTCTCTTTGAATATGTGCAGTTACAATAATGATAATGTGAATCGCCTTCGTTATCTTTTTTTAGATGCGAAGCGGTTTAGAGTCCATCTCAATATGGACCACCACTACAGCGCATGCACGTCTCCTAACCCTCTCTCTCCCTTCTCCTATGCTCTCCTCCCTCTCGCCTCGCAACGCCGACGGAGGCAGTGTCTCTTAGCTAGCACTCACTCCCCCTCTCTCTCTTTTAGGCACCCCTCTCAGTGACGTTTATCCCCCATGGCGCATGCGCGTCCCCTCCCCACTCATTTTGAGCGCTCACTCCCCGTCTCACCTCGCAACACCGACGCGGGCAGCGTAGCATACGCTCACTCTCCCCTCCCTCTTCTTTGATCCCCCCGCCTTGCGGCATTCAGTTGTGAATGTAAATATCGAAAAAGACTTATTTTGCTAAACTTTAGCCTGGAACATTATTTATATCCATTCTTCAGAATATTATTTTATGACTTTAATTTACTGTACTCACCTCCACAGAACTGCCGCGAAGAACAGGAATGTTACAAACAGTTTCTGACACAGGAGTGTTCTTTCTTGCGACTGAAATCGAGATCAAAATAATAAATTCAATTGCTTATACCAGTGCCGCTATAGTGACATTGTCATCAAGTGATAGTGAACGTAGCTTAGTTCAATAACGTACAGTATCACACTATTACAACGATTGCGTAGGGCGTAGAATGCCCTATACAATCTTCAAATCAGAAAAGCAATGAACGGAGGCATTATTGCTGTCAGCAGCAGAGCACTGAATTATATTAGCCCTTGAAGTTCATACTCACTGTACTTGGTTAAACTAAGTACTCAATGCTTTAAAATTAACAAATGTTCTCACATGTACCGTATGAATAATCTGGTATTACTAAGCATCAGCCACCATCTGTAGAATGCTTGCTGTAGCTGCTAAACGCAATTGTCATTGTTGCTTTTATAAGTATAAGCATAAGCCACAGCCACAATGTGCGTTCTAGAGATTACATTTATTATGATGATTATAACTACTACGGGTAAAGGTAAAGCTAGACTATTCGAAAAGATAGAGCAAACTGGATGTTTTGAATTGCGGAAGCGTAGCGAAAACAGCCTCAATGGTGTAAGGGATGAGCACGGGCTAGGTGGCAGAGAAAATATTATGGTCTTATTTTGCTTCGAAGACTGTATCAACGGAGGGGGGGGGGGGTGCTGTGACACAGGCAACCTGAACACATTGTGCAAATAAAAAGGACTAAAGAGCTCACTCCATGAGGCCCATCGAACGGACCTGCATGCAAAGTTTCTAAACGTGGTAAGTATTGAAAACCAGAGCACACAAATTCACCACTGCGACTAGCACCATAGTGCAACAAAGTGTGGTGAAAATTGGTACCCACAGTGAATCTGAACACTAGCAGACATTTCACTGCCTGCTATATTGTGAAAGAAGAAGCCCTCATATTCACTTGCTTTTAAACGGCTGATAGAAATTTCAAGAAATGTCTGGGCCAGTATACGCATAACATATTGAACTGAAGATTTCCGTGCAATACTATTTCAAGCAATGACGATTCAGGGCACATAATTAATAAAGACAGCTAGAGAACTACTGAACAAAGAACATATATGTATTTTGTTCATGATTTTAAAGCAACTTTTGACAAAGACTGAGGCCGTAAGACGCTACACAAGTTGTCATGACTCGAGGGCATCAGTCTTTTGCAACGTGGCGTGGCGGGTTCCATACCTGCGTGAGTATTAAAGCCTTCTCGGGTTCGGAAATTACCTAGGTATATAGATCAACGTATAGCTACAGAAATGTTTTTAAGATATGTCTACAGAGCATTCGCTCAACGTGAAAGCACAGGCACTCGGGCACTTACTTGCAACTTGAGCAATGATGCCTTTACCGGATCCAGAAGGCGCCTGGTTATCTGGACATTAGCAAACACATGAATAATACTCAAATAATATATTCAGGCTTGTATTTAAAGATAATTTACTGGAGACATATCCCTCTGATATTCGCTAAACATAATGTCTATTGTTCAACATGTGCTCTCTAAACACGTTTTAAGATGTTTGTTGCCAAGAATTTTAAACAAAAAAGTTTGATACTTCACACTAAAGCACAGGGGCTATTTAGAATATTGCCTGTACAAGTTGAACGCTTATATCCCTTGCACTGTCAGAAAATGCACTCTCTCTTGCAATTTTATATTTTTCACCTGCTCTCAATTAATGTCAGTTACAAGAGTCATATAGTTCTTGAACTTTCTTTGCTCTATTTGTCTTTTTTAAAAGCTACAATTTCTGGAAAATTTAAATATGTGGTTGAGAACAAAATAGGCCCAGCAGACGGGCATGAAGCCACTGTTGTTTCTTGAGCTTGAAAATCTGTTTTTAAAGAGCACACATCCGTTTTGACAACCGCACTAATTCACTGACATGCGCCGCATTATTCACTTCTAATAATTAATATCAAAGCGACGTTGCGAGCTCTTCTAACTTGCCTTGAAGCTAACGGTATAGCCTTAATATTTAGAGCAACTTTTACATGATAACCGTAAAACAAGAAGCTGGATGGTTTTATATACGAAGAACAGCGTATGCATTTACGTCACTGTCAAAAATTATGCGACCTCCGCATGACATGTACTTGTGAGACGACTGTTTTAACTATGTGAAAAAAACTCTTTATGTCAAATTATTTTAGTTTAGGTGTGAAAAGAAAACAGCTAGTGATTCGTCGAACTGTTTCGTTGATCTTCATACGTAATATTCGGCCAAAATGAACCGCAAGCGAAGGCTTGCACGCCAATCGATTACCTTTCTCAGTAAAACTAAACTACTTCAGAGTAAAACGCCATATTTTTCATTTTGTGCGAAATATATTTCTTGTTCCTCTACTTCTCAAAATTTTCTCTATATCGACGTCTGTATCTAAACAGTCGTAATCAGGAATTCCCAGGTTATCAATGAGGGCAGAGACAACTACATATCTACAAGCATGTTCAATCACACGGGAATTATATTATCTGAGAGAATCGCAGGACACGATACTTGTCATCCAAAGAAACCCAGTTTGAAACATTGTTTTTTATCCTGATTGCTTTCTTTCATGATGCATTACGAAGAACATATGAACAAAAATGGCCGATCTTAATTCACTTCCATTTCTACTTAGGTTGGATTAATTTAACATCTTGGTGAACTTATTTTGGTAAATCGAGGCAGTGTAACGATAACTCATGAATATTGTATTGACTGCTACCTTTGAGGCAGTCAATAGAGTTTCGACTTTGTTGAATTTTATATTGACTGGCTGCACTCTTGGGGTAATAATTTTAGGATTTTTATTACGCAGTTCGAGAACATTGCATGTGCATCTAAGTCATTTTCTTTACGACAATCTTTCTCTACGTGTTTTTCCGCATATCACACAGCTCTAGAATATTGCCTTTCAAATTACCAGTTTCTACACAATTTGTTTTGCGAGATCATCAAGATCAGCTCATTTTTTTCTCATACGTTGGCTGCAGAAAAACTACGGCTATAGAATTCAGGTCGCACAGAAGTAGGCATCCTGAATTACTTCAAAGGAGGTCCCTCCAGCAGAAATAGTAGTGCCGGTAACACAGCTTCTAACTTCACTCTTCACACGTTGCATAAAGGATTCCTAGAGGCCTTGTGTATGTCAATTACACGTGTATGACCAAAGTATACTAAAACTACAATAGCTGAAGTCGACATTCCTACCAATATGTACAAGTTTGTTTTTATACTAATATACCAACCAATGTGATTTTTACGTAGCATCTTCATAGCAAATATAAAAAGTGGTGTGAATGTAGCTTCAACTTACTATGCATAGACAGTGCCGCCGCAAATGTGGAAACCAGTAATATAAGACACTCTGATGTGGGTAGGCACTGCAGTGGAAAAATTGAGTGGGTTTGCACGGAACGATCAGTTGCAAGAGAGATCAACCAACTTTTACACAAACGCAAACTAGTGTTTTTGTAGTTTTTTAACAGAAACAAACTCACTATTAAAAGTAGTCTAGAAGGCTACACAAAAGAAACCGAACTGCTGATATCTACAAGACAGGCCCAAGGTGTGTGCAGTGATACTTAAAAACCACAACTTCAGGCCACACTCTGAAACGGTTTAGCCTAGATTGTTTGACTCACAATTGTTTTTATTTAGGTACATTTTTTCTGCGATGGTATTACCCTACATTCTTGCGTAAAACAAACTAACTTTTCCCCCTGTATTTATTCAGAAATAACTTTGCCTTGTCATAAAGCTAAGCGTTCTGTATTAGCTGGAACCTTTAGCTCCATTATTGTGAACATCTAGGACCAGCATTACTCCATCTATCTTATTTCTTTCTTTATTTTATTGAGTATTCTTTTTTCTTTACTTTACACAACTCTACCGGTAAACTCAGCACTGACACGGAAAGTACAGGAATACAGTCTCGCTTCAAAACAAATACACGGCTCTTATCGAGAAAACCGGCCTTGACATTGGCACGACGAGTGATCATCTCACGAGTATCATTACAGAGTGTGTAGCGGAAGTTCGAGGTACGGTAGTTAGACAAGACAGGAGCAAGTTGTCCGAGGAGACGAAGAACCGCAATAGGAATCGTCAAAGCATAAGAGCCTGAAAGAAAAACAAAACATAACTGATAGAGTTTTTGGAATTGATTAGTAAGCCTAAGATACAACAATATAAGCAGGCATCACAGACAGATCAAACATGCTCTAAAGAACGGAAGAAGTAATTTGTGATAGGCAGAAAACAAATGTATCCACTAAAAGACAAGAAAGTCAAAGTAACTTCCAATTAGTATATGATAGTTAGAACAGCGGGGGAGTTTTACAGAGATCTGTACAGTAGCCGGGACTACCACAGCCATAATGTAAGAACTAGCAGTAACCTACATATTCCACCAGTAATGACGGAAGACGTTAACAAAGCCTTGGAAGGATTGCAAAGAGGCAAAGCTGCGGTGGAGTATCACGTAACAACAGATCTGCTGAAAGACGGGGGACAGATTGTGTTTCAAATACTGGCCACTCTGTTTATGAACTGTGTCTTGATGGGGATGGTACCAGAATCTTGGAAGAATGTTAACATCATATTCATCCATAAAAAAGGGATGACAAGAACCTAAACAGGTACAGGTAGATCAGCTTGCTCTCCATCGCTTACTAGCTATTTACAAAGGTAATTGCGAACAGAATTAAGACAACATTGGAATTCAATCGACCAAAGCATAAAGCAGGATTTTGTACAGGCTACTCTACAATTAACCGCATGCATACCATCAGCCAGGTAATAGATGAATGCCCAGAATACACCCAAACACTGTACGTAGCCTTCATAGATTACGAGAAGCCATTTCATACAGTAGAGATACCAGCAGTCAGGCAGACACTGCAGAATCATGGCATCGACAAAGCATGTATAAACATCCTAGACGATATCTACAGAGTATCAACTGCCACCACAGTGCTCCATGGGGAAAGGGACCAAATACCAATAAAAAAGGGTGTAAGACAAGGGGATGCGATCTCCCCATGAAATTTACCGCGTGCTTGCAGGAGGTTTGCAGAGGCCTAGAATAAAAAGAATTAAGGATACGAGTTAATGGAGAGTGCCCTAGTAACCTGCGCTTCTCCGATGACGTTGCATTGCTGAGTAACTAACGGAAAGAATTGCAATTCGTGATTACTGAATTAGACAATGAGAGAAGAAAGGGAGGCATTGATATTTATCTGCAAAAAACAAAAGAAATCTACAGCAACCTCGGAAGAGAACAGCGCTTTGAGATAGGTGATGGTGCACTTGAAGTTGTAAAAGACTATGTCTAGTTAGGACAGGTAATAACCGTGGAGCCGAACTACGAGGTTGAAGTAACTAGAAGAATAAGAATGAGGTGAAGCACATTTGGTAAGCACTCTCAAATTATCACAGGTAGATTGCCACTGTCCCTCAAGAGGAAGGTATATAACAGCTGTATCTTACCGGTACTTAGCTACGGAGCAGCAACCTAAAGACTTACAAAGAGAGTTAAGCTCAGACGGAGGACTACGCAGCGAGCAATAGAGAGGAAAATGGAAAATGTAACCTTAAGAGACAAGAAGAGAGCAGAGTAGTTCAGGGAACAAACCGGGGTTAATGATATCATAGTTGAAATCAAGAAGAAATGAATATGGGCCGGGCATGTAACGCGTAGGCAGGATAACCGCTATGTCATTAAGGGCAACTAACTGGATTCCCAGAGAAGGCAAGTGTGTGTAGGGAAGACAGTAAGTTAGGCAGGTAGATGAGATTAGGAAGTTTGCGGGTATGAAGGGGCAGCAGCAAGCACAAGACCAAGTTGACTGGTGGAACATGGGAGAGGCCTTTGTCGTGCAGTCGGCGTAGTAAATCTAATTATGATGATAATGACTGTTAGACTAAAAGAAAACCTCCTTAACATGATCAAGCTTATCATAAAAGGTTCATCAGACGACTTCCTGCGCGCGTACTGACCGAGGTACTTAATTTATTTTCTTTCACATTACGCTTCTATATTACCAATTATTCTTCAAAAACAAGCGTTACGTGTATTCTAGACTGCGTGTTAATATAATATTTTTAGGTGCTGCAGACTGATTTTTTTTACTTTTTTATTATAACGTAATACATGGTCACGACTAGTTCAATCATTGCACCTCTAAATCAATGCACATTTATTGGGCTAGTGCAACAAGTCAAGCTGCCCATTCACACCTTCACCGACTTGCTATGTAGTTATTTTAGACTTTAGAGCGTTACTGAGTTAAGAAAGCTGTAGCTCAGCTTAAATATTCAGCGAAGTGTGTACCGGTAAACTTCCATTGTAGTGTTTAGGAATCAGATTAAATGCCGGTTAATGAGATTACGAATGAAAGTCAAGAACGGAAGCTTACAATGAATGTTACTGCAAAGGTAAGCGAAAGCTGGGCAGTGCTAATTTTGGTGTTTAAGTGAGCGAATACCCCTCGTAGACAGTTCACACTTTTAGCGTTTAACATGGCAATTGAGGGCACCTAATTTTGAACATAAATTGTTCTCAAAAAAGGAGATGTTCTTGAGGAGCACGAACATAATTAGGAACGTGAGCGAATGCGAGTTAGTGTAGCATTTGTATTTATGCAAGTCGGTATCACTAAGAGAGAATTTACAGTACACGGAGAAGGAGTCAGAGTTGATACGCTTGTGCACAAGATAATATAAAACAAGTGTAACTTTGGGATAAGCAGCGGTAAATTCAGTGATTGACCACGAGTACTAGCGTGCGTTTGTGTACGCAAGCAAACTGTCTACAAAAACTTGCTTGAGGAAGTACGCGTGAGTAACCACTCATACTGCCTCTAACGGATGTAATAAAAAAAACTGGTAGAACTGCTGCTCGGGTGAGTTCGTTCATGTTCACGACAGTGCTCTACGTGAATATTCCTTCCTAAATGTTTCATCGTTTAACGCTGGTAGCGTCTGCAAACGTTTTTACGTTGGTTCCATCTTCTAACGCTGTGTCCTGGGATGATTGGCACCTACACACTTAAGGCGGTTGGTCGAAAATCTGGCGATCCCCCTGAGTGGATTGCGCTCAGAGAGAGAAAGCACTGGTTATTCTGTCTTAAAAAATATGATGCATCTTTTTTTCCCAAAACAACACTTGTTTCAAATAAATGTTTGAAAAAATTTTTACAGAACACAAAACTAAGCACAATGCCACTTTTAAATGCACTGTTGTTAGCATTCACAATTCCTAGGGGTAAATTATAGTGCATACAGGTGCGAAACAAAGAATCATCTGGCCTACGTCACAGGCGCAGCACATTCACAGCGAAAGCTACAACTACAACAAACACATTTTCATTCTAACCACTACGTCAAAAATTATCATGAATTTGTGTAGTAGGAAACCGTTCACTATGTCATTATTTGTCATTCTTCAGAGATGCGTGGAAATCACCATACACATGTAATGCATGTATTATGTGCCCTTTGTTGCTGCTGAGGCTGGCAACGATGAAAATAATGTCTGAGGCTTTTGCAATGTGTTGGAGCAATAAACAACCCACCCGTTACTCAATTCGCATTGTGTAACGTCTCTTTCTTAATTTATTATTGCAAAACACTTCATTACATACGTTTACATTGAATCATGCAGTTCGTAATTCAGTTTGAAGCACCGGTATACAGCGCAAAGGTAGAACATTCGGCCACCAAGCACAAAGCACGAGTTTGAATTCCATTCTAATCTCGGTATTTTTTATGTACTTAACTTTTTTATCTCGCGCAAAAGTGGTTACAGGCAAAGGTGGCGGTGTACAACCACGATGCTGGATTTTGTCCCCGTAACTTAATACCAGCATTCACTTTAAAACAGGCGTAGTTGTAGAAACGTTTCATAAAAAATTTAAAAAGTTATTTGTTCGGTTCAACCCCACTAGTAAGCTTTCGTAGAAATTTCACACATGAAATAAGCAATTGAAGCAGGTTACTTATAATGGACCCCGAAGTTACAGCTACCACAGAACACTGGTGAGTCAATAAAAGAAGTGTACGTTTTTGTGCGTGAGAGCAGGAAGTCTAATCTACCGAAATGTAGGGATGTTTTTTAGAAAACATTTTAGAGAGTAGCTAGAAATATACAATGCCTACCCACGGCCTTTTATCGTACAGAGCATTCAATGTAGCAGAAGATGACATTGTTATCGACAAGATCAATTTCATAAATATAGCGAGTAACTTGATGTCATCCCTCTCATCACTATGTTGATCAATATATCAAATATTATCCCGATAATGTTTCTATATAGGTAACCTATTTCGAGAAGGCCCTCACTGGCCCCTCATAAAATCCAAGCATTGCGTGGACGTAAAAGAGTTGTTCCTTGTTCCGAAAAGTTTATTTTTTGCTAGGGAACAAAAGCAGTCGCCCAGCCAATAGTTCTACATATGAAGATTATTTAAATAAAGTTTTCATCAATCAAAAAATAAAGTTTTAATCAATCAATCAATCAATGAAGATTACTTAAGCACGCACAACAAGATAACGCAAAAACGTGATTCCTAATGACGTTTTTCATCCACTACAGACCTTTGGGTGAAGCTTGAAATATAACACCGCTCAGTCAACAAAAACAGTCCGGACATTTACTATTAAAGCATTATTACATCAGGGTAGCTATCATCTAAGCAACCCAAGGTAGAAAATACCTTGATATTTATAATACACTTAGTGATGAGGCAGCTACCAATTTTTTTTAGAAGCGAATTTTCTATGAATTGGTTTTCGTTACTTCCCACAAGCACATATTTCTTTAAACACGAATGTATTTTAGTCATACTAGCTCATTCCTATCAGTACTACTTCATTGATTAATTTGGTGAAATATTGGCACGTACATTCAGATGAATCCTGTTTTCCCCCAGTATTCCACTAAAAAATAGTTCTGAGCTTTCACTTTTCTTATTTATTGCAGCCCCTAACTTTCTGTACCTTACGTTTTCTTGGGCATCATCTGATAAAATGGCGTTCGCAACAGTAGGGCAGCTTCTAGGGCACCTTTCTAAATAGCATAATCCTTATACTGCAAAAACTTTTGCTGCTTTGCGTTTTCGGTTCTGTATTTTGTTTATTTGTGCATGCACGTGCCTGCATGAAGTATTGCGAATTTCAATCAGGCGGAAATGTGTGTATGTTTCGTCCTCTCGGTACTTTAGCTCACTGTTGTTTTTTAGTTTCCCTGTGCAACATACACATATAACTAAACCACTGGATCAAAACATGCTGAAAGCTTTGCAAACAAATTCTAAAGCAATCTGATTTTCTAGCAATGCTTTTAAGTCAGTTTGCTTGTTTTAGGCCATCACATTACGCCGACGCAAGTGAGGCCCCAGAACGATCAATTGATGCCAATAATACGCCACCTTGACTTATCCGAATGTCAAAGCATGGACTTGTATATTTCGTTTCATTGCGATTCAGCGAAATTTGCGGCAAAGAGTCCCGTTTATGTCTGTAATTTTTTATCTTGAAGAAATGTTAGGTGGTTTTCGCAGAGCGAACTTGCATACCCACTATCGAGGCATCGCTCGAATTCCGGTAAGAAAACTAGTTGTTTGTGTTATTCTTCTTGCTCCAAAAAGTTTATTTTTTGCTAGGGAACAAAAGCAGTCGCGGTATTTATTGCCACAATATGGCAATCAATACCATAATTGCAGAAGCCGTCTGCACACCTTGATTGCCCAGCATGCACACGTAAATAATAAACACTGATTTCTTCTACTGAACCATTTCGCAGTTGGTCGCTAGCGGATGAGACCGTGTTGGCCCCACTGCCTGACACCAACAGTGCAACTGTGCTCATAAGTGCGGTTATAGATTTTTTAAAGCAACTGTACTATATGCGGGGCTACAACATTTTTCTCCCCTGGAAATGTTTGTATATATTCACTTTTCTACTCACCATCGTCATCCATTACTCTTTCTCTTCCCTTTTCTCTCCCCCAGTGTAGAGTAGCAGGTTGGAGCAGGCTATCGCTCCGGCCAACCTCTCTGCCTTACTGTAAGTAAACCCGTCTTTCTCGCTTGAATATAATATACATTTCTTAATCAAAGAAGATGTGCTATGCGTGCAATTTTATGTCGATGAGAATGGACACAGACGACATGAACTGGCACTCAATTACGACAAATTTACTTCAGAGAACGTTAAAACACGCTTTAATACGTGCGTACATATCAACACAAATGAGACGTCTCAGTAATAACGAAAATAAACTCAACTTTCTATCTGCCAGATTCAAGTATATATAGATGCTTATGCGGTCAATATTGCGTCCACTTTCACGCATGCGTGATGTATACTTCGTCGGCATATGAAAAGGTTCAGTTGAGCAGAAATTTAGTTTAAAGTTTAAGCTAAGAGTGCCTTTTCTGAAGTCCATCCGCTTTTCTGGGTTTCTTGCAGTCATGACAAAATAAAGAGTAAACTTACCCTAGATGCTACTTTCCTCTTGTAGGCTCTTCACGAGACTTGGACTAAAGCCATGCCCGCACAATGTAGTGAAGAGTTGATAAAATTACACATTTACAGGAAACCCGCTGACTGGGATGAATGGACTGGGAACAGAGTGTCGCTGAAAGTAATCGTGGAGGCCCCACAATATTTCAATCAACCGCTTGCTCTAGACGACACCACCCTTCGAACGAACAGCACTTCAAGTGGAAAGTATAAGCCATTAAATGTGCATTTGTGTAGCCTCATTCATGTGTTTCATGTTGGCGCTGCCGGTTGAACGCCCGCCGACCACTGATGAGTGCTCGACTATTGTCAATGATACTTTTTTTCATTTTACCGCACTCATTCTGCTGACTATGTACATGATGGAAATACGTCATGAGAGTTTCGGTAGACCTCAGCATAAAATACTTTTTTTCAAAAAACTATAAAGTGAATTATCAAAGATGTTATATCAATGAAACACAGTCGTATATTTTTGTAACTACGTACACTTCACACGGCCGTCTAAACACCACGAAATTATGGCTCATAGTCAACAACGTGGGCTGTTTTTTTTTTCGGCAGCAGTTTATACTTTAGCGGATGCGGAAGATTTTCTTAAGGTAAAAAGGCTAGTGATCTAAAATAAATGTGGGGTCTACGTTATTTTTCTCCACTCAGGCAAGTGAAGCAAATCTCATGGCTCTGCGAAGCTAGCGTAACTGTCATATGTGGTGGAGGTGCAGACATTTCTCAATACTGAACACATTTCGTGACAAACGCAATATTTTCGTCGAAACAGAACACAAATGCTCGGAAGCAACCTCCCTACTGTTTGGATGAACTGGCAGCACATTGTCATCAGAACGAAACTAATTCTGTTCACCTATTGTCTGCCTAAAGATCAAAAGAAGTTGTCCTCACATTCTAGATTTGGTCAAAGCTTGATAAAGCGACCTTACCACCTGCGCATTTTTTTTTTCTTTCTGGGCACCCACTCAACCTTTTCTTTTTGTTTGTAAACAGACAGACGGCTTAAAACGAAAGAACGCTGGTGATAAATCTTCGTGTACGCATATGCGCACAATAATGTCAGCAATTGCAGCTGCTGCGGCGAGAATAGCAGCTCCCGCCAGTGGTTGTCTTGCTTACGTTAACAACCGCCATAAAGTACCAATATGGAAGAACCAGATTACACGGTTAGATATGTGCGTCTGGCAATGAAGATAAAATGCCAGCTGTGCAATTCAAGTATTCATGAACAAAACTTCTTGTGGCAGAATTTATCAAAACTATCCACCACGGTCATTGCAAACCTTTGACCGCATTGTAATAAATAAATACCTTAGGAAACGACGCGTTCTTCACCACGAAACTCCAATTTTACTTCAAATTTAAAAAATGTTTCGCTGTGTAAATCTTGCGATCAATTTGATAAGTAGTTTATTTAATTTCTATTACTTTTCCGCAAAAAAATGAGTATTTCAGGGGTCCACAAAGATATCTGGGAAGTCTTCGCAGAAATGACGTCAGAAAATGCAGGCAATTAGGCCACACAAAAAAACGTTGAAGAAATTTCGGGACAGGAAACAAAACTACAAATTCGGCGATATGTGCCATAACTAACCAGAATACCGAGCCCAAAAAGGAAATTGCAAGAATAGGAGACAGATTAGACGCCCCATATTAGGTTAGGTGAAAATAGCTCCGGCACGTTGTTCTGTTCTTGAGAATGTCTTCTTTACGTGCCTACCACTGCTGGTGCCTCTATTGCATATGTTAGTGGTGCCGTCGTTACGCGACTATAAACGCCATAATCACATCTTATTCAGATACGTGATAGCACATAATATCTCTACTTGCGTTTACTGTGTACTACTTTAGTCCACCTCTTAACGTCGGGCTGATTCTAAAGTGACATATCAACTCTCCTCATTCGGGCTTCACATATCATCGATTCCCACTGTATGTAGGATCTGATACTTTTTTTCTGATTACACTTCCACCGTCAAACGCTACAGCTACCACAAAAGTGTTTAATCATCAACTTTGGACATCGCAGTGGAGGTGTGCCACCTAGCGTCGACGTCGATTAGATGGTTATATGGCTTCCAAACATTAATTAAGATTGTGCAAGCTATGCATACACCAACGGACAGTAAACAATGAACTAAGTCAGTTAGGCCACGTTTTACATTGTTTTTATGCCGAAAACGATGACCGTGGAATCTACTCTTTTCTTTTCAGGTTTGAAGCATCCTAGGGTCTTGGCGTGCTCACGTGTGATGTCGCCGTGGTCTCGTTCTTTAGGTGGGTCAAATCGTCGTCACGGTTAAACATGAACGGGTATGCCCCTGAAATAGTAGGTAAACCTAGCTACTCTCAACTGATCTATATCATGCGTATTACGAGGTAAAGATTCATTGTTAACTAAAATATTAGGTCTGGCTTAGCGGCGTCGTGAGAACCTCCTAACGAGGTACTCAAGTTCCGTAACTAAGACCGCAGGTAGGAACGTGCCTCTCTACGGTGATGTATTCTACTTGAAAGGCCACTTCTTGAAGAGAGTAATGGTGTGTTAGTGTACCGGTGACTAATGAAGCAGTAAAGAGTAAAGACGTTGCTGCGGGAAACACTTGCACACTGCATGCTTCCACATGTTTCACGTTAGCGGAGCTGAAACACCATTCCTTGCATGCTCCTCTGGCACAGTTTTTATCTACTTTTTTACTTGTGTTTCTCGTTAACTTACTTAAAGTGCTGCTGCTGTGTTTAGTTGTGCACTGTGAAGTTTGCAATTTCTTCGCACCATTTCATAAGAGAGCAGCTCTAAGTATGCCCTAAGATGACACGGCAGTAAAAATAATGAAGGCCTTCATTCTGAACGCTGGTGATGGCTGCCACAACTGTCTTTGAGTTGCGTTACAGAAAAGCGAAGTAATTTTCTTCGAGGTACGTTGGTAAAGGGGCACTAAATTCAAACAAATGTTTAATGACAAATTGAAAGCGCAATGCATCACAACGTTTAAAACGACAATATTACCAACAGCAGTGTTCTACTTACCGAGAACTTAAGGTAAACGCACGATAACAGATGCGCTGCGATAGGACATTCGCAAAATGATCCTTATTAAATCAGAGGTACCACCTACAATTATTCACTGGTAATCGAACTAGTTGCACTAAATAAAGAACCTTCCGTGCATCAAGAGGTGTAATAAAATGCTGCTTGTTCGTTTCTGTTTGATTCATGAAAAAAGCACCACCGGACGTTACTATGGGGAATGGCACGAGTGGCTCAAAAGTTGAACTGGACAACTCGTACCATCTAGCGGGGCCCAGTTGAACCAAGCCCGTCTGTCATCTCGCAAGTCATGGCAGAAAATTTTTGTATGGGCGTTGTTGCTGCTGTGGCTCCCACTACTTTTGTTCTGCTACTACTAGTATTGGTGGCTGCGCAGTAAAGCCAGACGTTCCAGATGTGATCCATCAATGTGTTTTTGAAATTCGTCCTTGTTGTTCTCTCTGCTTGAATCTCATGTTTCTTATCCTCATTGCACTTTACCAAGGAGGAATAAAAAAATTTGCAGATCCTACATACAGTAGGAATCGATGATATGCGAAGCCCGAATGAGAAATGTTGATACGTCACAATAAAATCAGCACAACATTACGAGGTGGAGGTAAATGATGCCGTACATGACTTAAGTGTCGTGATTATCATGTTTGGATGTGTTTTTTACCTTCGTCATCTATTCACCTCACGTGATACCAAATTTAGTATATGTGGAACTAGCAAAACAGCCGTGAGCACGCTATGAGCGGTGTATGTTGTCAAGTTCCTACGTGACACGCGTGTCAGGATTATTGTATTCGCACCAGTCATCTATTTTGTCATAGATTGACGTCACGTAACACCAAACTTGCTATATGTGGAGCTAGCAAAACGGCCGCGAGTGCATCGTGAAGGGCCCCATATACTCCTATGTAGCGTTGACGCGTGCGCACGCTGGGCACCACGACACTACGTTAGCCAAACAAGAGCACTCTATAGTCAGACGCCAGGCGAGACCAGAGTCCGTCAGCGCGGCCCGACGGCAACCGGCGTGACATGCTGCATTTCGCGCCGATGCGCGACCCAGGCGACACTGCATCTCCCTCTTTTCGTAACGGAGGGACGCTCGATGCGCTGCAACGCGCATGTGTCAAAGCAACGCAGTGCGGCACCACCTGCGAGTATATGGCAGGACCGGCGCCTGGCGTGGTGGCAACGCCGGCGTTACGCGACAAAACGAACGCCAGCGGGCACGCGCACCACGTCACGTCGAAATGTATTGGCGTCTTGAATGTGGCATGTGGTCATGTTTTCACATGACACGCATCAAATGAGTGTCATGTTTTCACCAGTCACACATCTTCGTCGCCCGTTAGCGTCGCGTTATACCGATTTTGGTAGATGTGAAGCTAGTGAAACGGCCGCCAGCGCATCATGAGCTGAGAACGTAGTCATGTTGTTAGACGACATGCATGTCATGATTTTTATGTTAGGCTCTGTCACTTTTGTTTGCCATGCAATCATGTCATACCATACCAGTTTTGCAACATACAACGGGAAAGAAACCACCGCGATAGCTGCAGGGTCACGAAATGTAAATCATGACATTCATGGCAAACATATCATCATTTTCGTGTTATGACTAGTAAAATATGTTCCTCATTTCGTCGTGTTATGCCATACCAAGTTTGGTATTCATACCATTATCGAAACGGCCAGGAGACCTAAAAGTTGTAGGCGGCTAGATACATAGATAGATAGATACGCTCAAAGTCGCCGAAGTTCGCTAAGAAATGAGCACACCCACTTGCTCCTGCATGTGTAAGAGGCAGCGTTGAACCCCTACTTCTGGATATCGATATCTGCAATCGCCCTTGTCGACGACGGGAACCAACCCAGCACCCAATACAACTAGCCCCCGACTACAGTACACGGAAGATTTTTGGTGAGCGAGCTTTTCCTCACCCAGGTGATAGAGACGCTAACCGCAACGACGAACTCGCACTGCTCGCGCCACCCGATGCTGGCGTGGCGGCTGCCACAACAGCTGCTCCTCGCCGCGACGCCGGTGCCACCCAACTCCATCTGACTCGCCCACGTTGAGCCCTACCTTCAGAAATCGCAGCAGTGTTAACCATGGAAGTGGTCAAAGTCGAAGGAACTGAGATCGCCCCTGAAGACGCCACCCTCGAAGCCGGATAGACCTTTATCCACCGAAACAAGCAACGCAAGCATGCCTCGAACGCTCCGGCATCGCCAACTGGCCAGGTAAGTGCGTCCGATACCCCAATGCTGAATGGATCTGCCCAGCGTCTCCCTCGCAAACCCAGAGAACCGCGTCTGCCAGATGATCACGTAAAAGTTGTGATTCGCCCGAGGGACGGCCTCAATCTCTCCAAAGTGGGGGAAGCACAACTGCGCGATGCTATTCTACGCGAAGTGGATCTGCACGCAACCCTACTCAAAGAGGACATTTACCGCACATGCGTTGAAGCTAATCTCATCGTAGTAAGCACACGTCATCTATCCAACGCTACAGGTGGAAACTGAAACCTATGACGTTCGAGCCTACGTTACTTCCCCTCAGAACACAGCAAAATGAGTTATCCACAATATTCCCCCCTACGACTCTCCTGAAGACATCTCAGCAAGTCTTCTTAATGACCGCAACCCCACGATACTACAAGCTCACCGAATGGGAAAGACAAACACGGTACTCATTGTATTCGATGGCGACCAAGTCCCTTTCCATGTCTACTATCGAGGAGCCAAACACAAATGTTACCTACATAAGAAGCGCACCGAAGTCTGCGACAAATGCGGGGCAGTCGGTCACCGCTCGGATGTCTGCCCCAAACCAAATGTCGTAATCTGCACGCTGTGTGGCACAGCCAACCCTGCTACTGCTCATCCATGCACCCTTAAGTGTCCTCTGAGCGGCCAAGCCCACCAGACAGGTGACAAAACCTGTCCTAAACGCTACCAGACACCTCGCCTTCTCATTTATCGTCGCCAAGAAAAAGCTAAGCTCCAACAACAACAGTACCTCTCAACCATGGTTCCACGCAAGATGCTCATCCGGAACGCCAAGAGGTGAAACCTAGCGACACCCGCTCCAGCAGTACCACTCAAACCTCGAAGCGTCGTGGCTCTCGCAGTCGATCAAAGCAGCGACGCCAGAATCAGCCCCGGGAGCTCCTATTGGGATCTGCGGCACCTGAGGCTTCGGATGATCCCCCCCCCCTTCAGCAGCGGCAACCCAGTCTCACCCTCGCCACCCCTACGATAAGCTGGGCTAGCATTGTCTCCCAACCTGCTCCTATACATAATGCAGCACCTACAAGTACACACACGACCACATCTAATAAGGAAACCATGTTAAGTACTATCATACTAGAATGCGTTCTCTCCGTACGTTAGTAAAAGAACTTCGCGTTGAAAACGCTACTCTTCGGAAACAACTTGCGCAGCAACCTCCGTCCTCTTCTTTGATTCACTCTGCTGACCTCCACGCCAATACCACCCCCACCCCCCTACCCCCTAAACGAAAGGCTCCAGACACAGAAGAACCAGCCACACCATCGTCGCAACCACCTACCGCCTCAGCACCCATTTTGCCTGTACAATCTGTACCGCAGCAGCAACTCCACGAGACGATTCAAACAGTACTTGAACGGCAGTTACCGATAATGCTTGAACAGACCATGGCGCAAACGCTAGAGCGATCCCTCGATTCAATCCTCACAGCAAAGTTAGAGCACCAACTCACCTTAATGCTCGACGGAAAGCTGGAAGCCTGAGCGACCATTATCCAGAACAACCTTCAAGCCACACTTTCGAGTCTTCTTGCCAGCTACAATAGCAGAGTCACGAAGCTTGAGCGGTGTACACATCGCTCTCGCTCACACTCGCATCAGATGCCTTATAGCCGCATTAACCAAGATGGCCGTGAGTAATCCGCACACTCAGTACAGCATCTGGCAGTGGAACAGCCGTAGCTACCGCCGTAAGAGGAGCGTGCTACAACAATTTCTATCGACACTCAAAGAAACAGATACACCAGATATTATTGCTTTACGGGAATCAGGCGGACAGGCTAAGCTGGTCGGATACGCCTTCTTTACGGCTGCTTAAGCCCCTGACAGTCGCGAAGTCCTTACCACCCTCGTGAAACGAAATATCCCTGTAATTCAACACCCCTCGCTCTCTGATACAGTGCCACACATTATATTGGAAATCCTCTCTTCATCTCGCCGGACATCCACCAGTATGTTCTTGGTCAATGTTTACAGCAGCTTACGACAACCACATCGCTTTCGCAAGCTCCTATCTTATGTCAAGAAGTTGGCAAGAATTTCCCCCCTCTTCGTGGTAGGGGATTTTAACGCTCTCTCACCCGCTTGGGGCTACATTCACTACACCAGAAAAGGGCGAATGCTGTGGCAAAACACCTACAATCTTGGCTACACCTTTATCACAGACCCGGCATACCCTACGCGGTTAGGCAACAGTGTTGCCAGAGACACCACTCCTGACTTCACTTTCACTGCGAAGATTACGCATGTAGAGTGGTCCAACCTTCATGAACATCTAGGCAGTGACCACTACATAATACAAACGATCGTCAAGGCTGGCCCGCAGCGCAGGAAATCCAAACAGCTTGCCCTCGTTGACTGGGATGTCTTCCGCGAATCGCGAGCAACGGCCTCTCCAGAATCTGCCACCTCGATCGACCAATGGACAGCTTCCCTACTACGAGACGTTAAGCGTGCTATCAAGACTCCCCCAGAAGACGCCGTAGGCGACACGGTAGACACCAAGTTGCTGCACATGTGGGAGGCCCTCGCTGGTCTGCGCAAGCGCTATAACTCCAACAAATTGAACCGCTCATTACGCAAACGCATTGCTATATTAACACGTCGAATTGAAGATTACGCTTTTCAACTCTCCCGCCAGAACAGGCATCAGCTTTGTAACGTTATGGAACGCTTACCTAACGTGCCCAAAACGTGGAATATTCTTCGTAGTATGATAAAACCAACATCGACCAAAACTGCTCAGCGCCACTCCTTAATCACTGCTCTGCCCAATTATTTAGGTACCAATGAAGACCTTATCCAAGACCTATCTAGTCAGTACATTGTCAGTGCTACTTCAGTTGATCTCCCATGCTACAATGGGGTGGATAATCCAGCCCTCGATTCCCAGATTACAAAAGCGGAAGTGAGGTCCGCAGTTTCACAACTGAGACCCCAATCAGCGCCTGGCCCGGATAAAATTACAAATAAAATCTTACGAAACCTTCACGAACAATCAGTTCAAACGCTCACGTCTTATCTGCAAATGGTTTGGGAGTCGGGAGAAATACCAACAACATGGAAAACTGCCACAGTCATTCTGATACCTAAACCAGGAAAATTACTCACTATCGAGAACCTTCGCCCAATATCTCTCACATCCTGTGTAGGCAAGGTACTCGAGCATGTTGTTCACACTCGACTCAAAGGTACATGGAAGAACATGCCCTCTACACACATACAATGCTGGGATTCCGCCCTTCCGCCCTAAAAATTCAACACAAGACGTGATGCTGCAACTAAAGAGTCACATTATCGACGGTGAAGACGGCTCTCGGTGTGGGACACGTGCTATTCTGGGCTAGACCTTACCAAGGCATTTGACAATGTGCTACATTCATCCATCCTTGCCGCCCTCGCCACGCTCAATGTAGTTGCCCTTACCTACCGCTACATCCGCAACTTTTTAACAGACTGGACAGCCACAGTCTCGGTCAACAACTTGCCTGCACCTTCCATCACTCTCGGTGGGAAAGGGACACCACAGGGGTCGGTCCTCTCTCCATTCCTTTTCAACTGGCCATGCTTCACCTTCCACCACTTCTAGAAGATATCCCCCACCTCCACCACAGCATATACGCCGACGATATCACCTTGTGGATTGCCAGAGATAGTGACGGAGAGATACAAGATGCACTTCAATTGGCGATTGATAGAATCACAACTTACGCTGAACAACGAGGATTGTCCTGCTCGCCCCAAAAGTCAGAGTTACTCGTCTATCAACCTAGATCTCCCTACAACAGAAACCTTCCCACGATAAATCTGCATGTGCAACATCACCCTATACGAACAGTCCCTACCATTCGCGTATTGGGCTTCCCCAATCAGCAGAACGGCGGCAATTCGGAAACAATGCAACTACTACACCATCATGTCTATCAGACTACTAGGCTCATCTCCCGCATCGCCAATAAACAGCACGGCATGAAAGAGGCCAATCTCATACGACTGGTGACCGTCTTCTCCATAAGCAGAATCCTTTATGTTGCTCAATTTATGAAACTTACGCTCACCGACAAGAAAAAACTAAACATAATGATCAGGCGCTGCTACAAGTGCGCGCTGCATCTCCCCATGTCTACGCCCAATGTGAAACTCAACGATCTAGGACTTCATAATACTATAGACGAATTCAATGAAGCCCAACGTATATCGCACTACGAACGATTAGGCCAAACTCATACAGGACATCATCTCATGTGCTCACTCGGCATACCTTACGTCTCCCAGTTTGGCCAGACTCTCCCAATTTTTTCGGACTATTCGCGACACTTTCGTGATTCCCCCCATAACACGCAATATGCACCCTGAATATAACGTGGAAAGACGAGTAGACCGCGCCAAGCGACTAGGCAAGCGTTACGCGAAAGCCACGTACGTGGCGTATGTAGACGCAGCGGAATATCCTACGCATCGGGCCATGGCCCACGCTGTCGCCACCGGGCTGCAGTACATAATTCCGCAACTGGCACCATTCGCGCAAACAAACCAGAAGAAGGCGATGAATCAGCCATCGCTCTCGCCTACGCTTCAACCCAAGCACCCTGCATCATCAGCGACTCCAATACTGCCATCCCCAACTTTACCAAAGGTTTGATATCTCAACCGGCACTCCGAATTCTCACAAGTACACCTTTGTTACGTCGTCGCCGCGTTGAGATC
The DNA here is from genome assembly GCA_013436015.1 of Rhipicephalus annulatus. NCBI lineage: Eukaryota > Metazoa > Arthropoda > Arachnida > Ixodida > Ixodidae > Rhipicephalus > Rhipicephalus annulatus. The sequence goes on from WOVY01014030.1 coordinate 141,202, forward strand.
ATCTGGACTCCGGGCCACTCGGGGCTTGCGGGGAACTAACACGCTCATGACGCCGCCCGAGCTCTCGTCCACCGGGCGCGTCATCCAACAGAGCACCACCCCTCGCGACCTGATGCGGCTGACGAGAGATGATGGTCTCCTTGTTTCGCGACAATGCGAGGGACAGAATGGTTACCTTTGGAGAAATCCTAATGTATTACCGCAAGGCCAGACTTAAATACCCACCACCAGACAAGTGCCTTAGTAAGCAGCAGTCCACTACCTGGCGTCTATTACAGACACGCACTTTCCACTGTCCGTCACTGTACAGCCGTATTTACCCCGCTATTCACACACCACAATGCAAAACGTGCGGTGCACCTAACGCTGAGCTCGACCATATTATATGGGCCTCCCCCGAAGCTACTCACTCAGTTAAACACAGCACGAACCCTACATTCACAATCACCACGGCCGAGCAGTGGGAGGCTTTGCTGCTCAGCACGTGCCCGGAGGACCAGCTCTGGGCTGTCCGGCTGGCCGAAGACGCCGCCAGGATTCAAGGCCTGGCCGCCGCCTGAGGAAGGGGGTTACAGAGGGGCCCTTCTCCCGGCCCCCCCGCTACCTTCGACCCCAGCAGGGACACTTGAATAAAGTTTCTTCTCTCTCTCTCGCTAAGAAATGCTTCGTATTTAAAAATTGCTGGAGGGAAAATGATTGCCCAGGAGTAAAGCTGTGCTTATGGCAAGGTGGTGGTTGCGGTGGCCATCTTATTTGGGGCGCAATAAAGTATCACCGTTAAGCCATAAAAGAGCCACTCACCAGGCCACATACCAAATTTTAGGTTGACAGTGGAAAATGTTGGGTGTACAATCAGGAACATTTTGCCACAATTTTTTTCAATTGGTTCATCACGAGCGGACAAAACGTGTTTTTGAAGCGGCGTGAAACGAGGATGAAAAAAGGCGAGCTTGAAACCCTTGCCGCTCCTCCGCGTAGCCTTCGCAAGCCAAGTGTCTTCCCCACCCTCTCAGGCATCCGACCTAAGGAGGATTAAAGAAAAATTGCTGGAGTAGAAGCTCCCTCAAGCCTTGCCAGCAGAAGTGAAGCCACCTCTTGCCACTGCCAAAATGGTGGAAACATGTTCTTTTCTGATAATGGCCACTTAAAGATCAAGTGGCTTTGATATTTTATGTAAATGCTACGTTAGTTCTATATTAAAAGACAGTTGTTCCCGACGAAATAACACGCATAAACGAGTATGGATAACCGAATCTTCAAAGAATTTTGCCTCCAATCAGAGGCTCACTAAGGAAGACTAGTAACTGTAAGACGCACTTGGAGCACTGTGTGACCCGAAAAAGTTCCCACATAAAACTCGTTGGGCGTGCGAGGGAAATGCTTCATTTTTCATCGCTGAACGGGGATACTTTATCATGCCCCTAGTAAGATGGTCGCCACCACCACCATCTTGCCAGAGGAACGGCTTCACTTCTGCGCAATCATTTCCACTCCAGCAATTTTTGTAATCCTCCTTGATCCGACGAAGAGGTCACGTGCGCACGACGTGCCCAAGCATGTCCAACCCCAGAGCACGAGAGCGGCGTTGCTTTGTTAACCAGCCTTACTTTGGGGTGCTCTGCCTGTTTCTGCGGGATGGTTTGGAAATGCTGGTTTACGCGGTAGAATACATGAGCACAATGAGTGCTCGAACGCGTAGGAGCGTTCCACGGCGGCTGTCTGCTCGATGCGATGACAGCGGTGACACGAACGCATGCGACATGCCAACACATTAGCCCCACATCTCGTTGCGATTCACGGGAAAAAATGGAAAGAAGACGCTCACATTCCCTTATTCCATCTCATTAATTATCTGGAGCTTTATTCATCTATTCAAGCAACAAACTACATAAACTACGCGTGCCGTGTTAAATAATATTCGGCATGTCACGCGCCACTGTTTGCAACGTCAGAGCAGTCATCTACGTAGAGGACCAACGTCACTGCGTTGCCGTATACCTAGGGCCATTCATACGCGCACGTCATGCCCTCATTCTCTAGGCGCGCGCCGCCAGAAGAGGAGGAGGAGAGGAGGAGAAAAACTTTATTCATCCCAAGAGAGAAAGGTGCAGTGGTAGAGTGTCAGAGGAGCCTACCAAGCGTAGGTCTCCGCTACCCTCTTGGCCCAATCCAAGATCTGGTCCTGAACCTCGGGCACCGAGCTGCACACAGCAGCCTCCCACTGCTCCTTACTATTATTGTGTAGAGAATTAGGTGGTGAGTTTCGAGTACACCCCCCCATAATATGGTCTAGGTTAGCTCTTTGTTGACAGAAAATGCACAAAAGGGAGGGGTATATTGCAGGGTGTATAAGATGGCGAAAAGATGGGGTAGGAAACGTACGCGTCTGTAGCTGGCGCCAAAGTATTTCATGGTAGTGTGAAGCTCCATGGTGTAAGGGTGAGGGGGCGTGATATAGTTCGCTGTAGGTGGTAGTGATTTGTTATATCGTGGAAGGTCAAAAGGCGATCTCTCGCACTGAAAAAGGCCGCGTAGTCTAAGGTGCCATCAGAGGCCTGCACTCAGCCGGCCATTCCTCGAGCACAGGTATGAGCCGCCTTATTGCCACTCAACCCCGCATGCGCGGGCGTCCATATGTGAGCAACGTCTTGCGTGGGAAGATGTTTCTCAAGAATTGAAACGGCAGTTGATGAGATGCGACCTGTGCTGAAGTTGCGTATGGCTGTTTGGGAGTCACTTACAATCATAGTGATATTGGGGATGGATAGACCTAAAGCGATGGCAGCCTCCTCTGCCTCCTCCAAAGAGTTGATAGTGATGGATGCTGTTGTAAGCGCCTTGCTGTTATAATCGACAGCAGAGAGGGCATAGGATGAAAAAGAAGGGTATTCTGCAGCATCAACATTGAGCACGTCATTGGCTCCATGCAATTTTTCTTAAGAGCTTTTGGAAGAAGTGTGTTTTGAATAGGAGCTGCTTCTGCTAACTCCGGCGTATTTCAGTTGTAATTTAAGTCTGTTGATCAGTTTCCGCTGCTCCCTTGGAGGGGATGGAAGTAGACCACCCCGGGCGCCTGCCGGCACCAGCGGCGTCAGCGGCGACCGCCTCCAGGAAGCGGATGGGACAAGCGAGCGACAGCGACAGTGAAGATACTCATGCTTACTATCTCAGCAGTGAGGACTTCTCAGATGACGGTTTCCAGCCTGTGCTGAGCCGCAAGGCGAAGAAAAGGAACATGAGGACATCCTCATCCTCAACTATTCAAACTGTAAGTGAAGCGCCAAAATCGAACACTTATACCATCCTGTTTCTGCCTGCACTTCCTACCGTCAGCATGAAACGCCTTAACAGACAGTCTGTGTCGAGGTCTCTGGAAACGCTCGTGCCAAATGAGATCACGGACATAAGAGTGAACGCCAGAAAGAATATACTGGCTGTGGACGTTTTGCACGCAAGTGCGTTGGGCGTTCTGCGCAGTGTAACTGACTTGGACGGCAACCAGGTGCGCTCTCATCTTCCCTTGGGATGTGATGTAGTAACCGGCGTGATCTACGACATCGATGTCGCTATTTCCATTAAGGACTTACAACTTCTTGTCAAGTCAACAACTGATACTCCAATTGCTGACGTCACCCGGCTAGGCAAGTCTCGCTGTGTGAAGATTGCGTTTAAGAGCACATCACTCCCCTCTCATGTGAAGGTGGGGTACTTCAGACATGCTGTGCGGCCTTTCATTCCAAAGCCTCTCCAGTGCCGTAAATGCATGAAACTTGGACATGTGAGCAGCGTCTGCGAGAATTCGGTGGTATGCCACCGCTGCGCCGAGCACCATGAAGCGGATACGTGCGTCGCAACTGTCAAGAAATGCTCTAATTGCAATGGATCCCATGAATCCACATCGAAGGACTGCCCGCGGATTCAGAAGGAAATTGCCATCTTGAAGGAGATGGTGCGCGATCACTCATCTCATCGAGAAGCCGCAGCTAAAGTCAGAAGGCGTCGTTCACGTCGACGTCGGTCTTCGAGGACGCCCGCTACCTCCTCGACACGTTTGCGTGATCCCTCATCAGTACCACCTCCTTTGCCTCCCAGACAACATGCCGCGGGAAAGGCTGTAAAGGACAAAGCCAGTGAGCATACCCTAACTGCGACAGAGTGGCCTGCACTTCAAAGGGAAGCAGCATCAAGCGAACCGAAGGAGCTTCATGACGGCCAGTCCGCGCTCCCGGTTCGAGATCTTTCCAACCAAGACAGGCAAGTGGCTGCAATCGTGCAATCATTAATTGCCACGATTCGCACACTACTGAGCAGCATACAATCTCCATCTGCTAAGAGTGCACTGCAAATACTGGATGCACTGACTCCAGTTCTTGCTAACTTCGTATAAGCACAATGGCTCAACAAAATCTCCACTTCCGCACTGAAGTTAAAAGTGCGTCGATTTTTCAGTGGAATGCCAGAGGCATGAAGTCCCGTATCTCGGACTTGCGCCAATTTGTTCGGGCCAATCAATTCCCTATACTTGTCATATGTGAACCAAACGTGTCAATGCCTTATAGATTGTCCGGTTATGAAGCTTTTTGTTCAGCCACTTGCGAAGAACGAAGCAAAGTAATTGTTTACATTCGCACAGACTTGACTTATCTTTCGCACCCATTAAGTTCAAATGACGACAATCAGTACGTGTGTCTTCGTGTGAAAAAGAATGCAGTTTCGTTCACGCTTATTGGTGGATATATATCTCCGTCATCGCGATTTGACTGCGACAGATTAAAAGACATCCTAATGAGAACCGATGGGCCTTGGATCATCACCGGTGACTTCAACGCCCATCACATGCTTTGGGGGAGCACTAGGATGAATGCCAGGGGCCGGAACATTGTTACATTCGCTTCCGATTACGACCTTTCCATCATGAACGATGGTACCCCCACATATCTGCGGGGTCTCACGTATGGTAGTTGCCTTGACCTGACATTGGTGTCACGGTGCTTCTCTCACAAAGTTAAGTGGTTTTGCGATATTGAGACTCATGGGAGTGATCACATACCCACCTACGTGACGATCGATGGTATCATAAAAAATTTCTCTTCCGGTGTTGCAATTGGCACTGACTGGTCGATGTTTGCATCGCGTGTTGAAAACGCTTGCCAAGAAGACCTCGGCTGCAGCCTGGAAAATACCATAGTGGAATCTATGCAAGCGTCCAAATGTAAATTACCATTTTCGTCTAAAGTAACACAGTTTGACATCAAACTGGAAAAATTACGACCTATACGAAGGCGTGCAGAACGACGATACAGACGCACAAGATCAATTTACGATCTGAGGGAAGCAAGGCGGCTCCAGAAAAAGATTCAACGACGCATTTACAAACTGGAGAGCGAACGCTGGAAAGCATTCTGCGAATCTCTAGACCCTCATAAACCGCTGTCATACATCTGGAGAACAGTTCGTGGTCTTCGCTCCTCTCCACAACAACGGCACCCTTTTAAAGCTTTGGCATTCCATCAGGGAAAAACAGAACTCGAGGTGGCTGAAGAATTTTGCACGAGAGTTGCCAAGAATATTGTGAACGAGAGCATCGACGCCGTGATCGTTCCTGAGACGCGATTACCAGAAATGGACATTCCGTTCACCATGGAAGAACTGGAAGGTGCGTTAGTCGCTTCTAAGCGCATGTCATCACCAGTTCCTGATGGTATTACTTATAGTGCGTTGGGACACCTTCGACAAAAAGCTAGAAAAAAACTTTTAACATACTTCAACAACTCCTGGCTCAGCGGCAGTGTGCCCCGAGAATGGAAAATTAGTCGATTAATACCACTTTTGAAATCGGGAAAATCACCATTGGACTTGACAGCGTATCGCCCTATTGCCCTCGCAAGCTGCCTCGGAAAAGTGATGGAAAGAATGGTTCTATTTCGTCTCGAGAGGTACTTGGAACGATACACCAAATACCCTTCTTGCATGGCAGGCTTTCGTCGGGGCCGCTCCTCCATTGACTGTGTCCTTGATTTATCGACATTTGTTCAACAAGAAAAAAGTCGAAAGCGCATATCAGTGGCACTGTTTCTTGACGTGAAGGGTACATACGATAATGTAGCTCACGATGCCATCCTCACTTCTCTCGCAGCAATGGGCATTGGTAGACGAATGTTTCAATGGATAAAAGATTATACAACAGGCAGAGTTTTCTTTGTACAAACATATGAGGGTACAACTGCCCAACATTACGCCTACTGCGGAGTACCTCAGGGAGGTGTTTTAAGCCCCACATTGTTCAATGTGGCCCTCATTGGTCTGGTGAAGGTTCTGCCAAAGTCGATGTGCCTATTCATATACGCCGATGATATTTGCCTCTGGACTGCTGCAGTTACTCGCCCTCAGGTGCGTGCACGAATACAGCGGGCAGCAACCCTCACAACAGCCTACCTTCAGAAACAAGGCCTAAATATATCAACTGTGAAGTGCGCGTTGATGGCGTTTACACGCAAACCAATGACGCCATACCCTGTTTACATCAATGGGCAGAGTGTCAAATATGCACGGACGCATCGTTTCCTGGGCATAATAATTGACATAAGTCTTTCGTGGAGCCCACATTGTGCGTACTTGAAGAAGAGACTGCTATCTATTGTGCATATCATGAAATTCTTGTGCGGTAAAGCATGGGGAACTTCTGTGGCCTCCATGCTACAGCTGTACAGGGCCCTATTTCTGGGTCTATTGCGCTACAGCTTGCCGGTACTGACTAACACTTGCAAATCGAATACTCATTCATTGGAGAGTTTGCAGGGTCAGGCACTGCGTATCTGCCTAGGACTGCCCCGATGCGCTTCTACTTATGCCACAATCATGCTTGCCAAAGACCATCCGGTCAGGACATATATAGCTGTGGATTGCCTCAGAGCGCACATTCGACATGCTAGCCGTGTCCCCGACCACCACTTGGCCCTTCTACCTTCCGGAAGACCACGTGCTACGTTTTCAGACGTCATAGCCAGGCACCTAAACAGCATTCCATCAGGATATACGCCAGCTGCGAGAACGGCATGCCCTTTGTGGTGCTCGACCAGCCGCAAGTACGTCTAGAAATTCCGGAAATCAAAAAGAAAAGCTGTCACTCCAGAGTAGCATTGAAGCAAGCAACGCTGCTATTATTACATGAGTTGTACTTAGACCGAACGCAGATATACACTGATGGGTCCGTCTCATACAGCAGCTCATCAGGTGCCGCTGTAATTCCGGCTGCAGAAATGACAATCAAGTTTAAGTTGTCGCATATGACTACATCTACGGCATCAGAGCTTGCTGCTATAAGGGCTGCTTTACAATATCTCGTTTAAGAGTGTCCAGGAAAATGGGTCATATTCTGTGATTCGAAGGCAGCGCTTCAGAGTTTGCAGTCTGCCATGCGTAGGAGTAGCCATGACCAACTGGTACAAGAAATAAGACATTGCCATCATGAAGCTCTAGTACGAGGGCATGATATTATATATCCATGACTGCCTGGACATATCGGTATTATCGGAAATGAACTAGCCGATGATGCAGCCCGCTCAGCCCATGAAGAAACCCGTGTAGTCCCGATTCCTCTATGAAGGTATGATGCAGCAAGACAACTTTACCTGCTGGCTCGAGATCTCACACACACGTTCTGGTCGTCTACCAGCTTCCAAAGGTGTCAATTTTATGAACTGGATCCTTCGCTCAAGCTAAAGCTACCATCACAACTTTCCCGCTCCGATGCGACACTGTTATGCCGCCTTTGGTTGGGTGTTGCATTCACAAAGGTGTACTCTTTTCGCACTGGTATGGCAGACACTCCTACATGCGACTACTGCGGAGATGAAGAAACCATCGAACACGTCCTCTGCAGCTGCGCTTGCTACGACACACAGCGATGCCAGCTACGGATGGTTTTGAATCGACTTGACCCCGGACCATTTTGTGTGCAGAAGATACTAGGACCTTGGGCATCTGCCTCAGTTGCGCAGAAAGCAACTAAAGCACTGCTTCTTTACCTTAATTCAACAAACCTGAGCGACCGCCTGTGAACTGTGTGTGCTCCCCGAGTGTTCTCGTGATTTTGTGTACCTTCTCATCTTTGTGCAACCTCTTTTCTCCCCTTTATCCCTTCCCCAGTGCAGGGTAGCAAACCGGATGTGCGTCTGGTTAACCTCCCTGCCTTTCCTTGTATCTTTATCTCTCTCTCTCTTTTCCTAAGAGCTTTTGCTCTTTGGATTCGACGCCTAGTGTGATATGTTGGATGCATGTTTTTAGGAAGGGGCGGTATGAGTAATTGTTTGTGTATGCTTTGGGGAATGCTTTATTTAGCATTCGTCAGTGAGGTGAGGTTAATTCGGGTGGACGATAAAACGTGGCGATCTGCGCCTGTGGTCGCGAGTCTTGCGTATCAGGTTGTGAAATGGGCTTCAAGGATTTCACATAGGGTATTTATGACTCCTATCTGGTGGATTCGTGCGTTAGAGGTGTTGACTGCAATGCCTTGCGCGTATTTGTAAACTCTGCGGAAGAGGGTGTTGCCCAATTTCTCCTCTGCTAATTTAAGGTGAAGGTAAGAGAGGCTATATGTGATTTCTTGAATGTGTCTGTCTGAGCCTCCTTTCACCCATAGGGTGATATCAACAGCACAGATGGAGAAGTTCAAGTCAGGGATACGTTGAAGAGCGTTGAGTATAGGTTGCATAGCCAGGTTAAAAAGGATTGGAGAGAGCACTGACCCTCAAGGTGTTCCGAAGCTGCCAAGTGTATAGTGTGAGGAATGTTCTCGTCCTAATGTTAATGTAGCTGTGCGGTCTGTGAGGAAGCTTCTGATGTAAATGTACAGTTCAGCGTTACGAGAAATGCGGTTGAGGCCAGCATATATAGCTGTGTGGGCTATGTTAATGAATGCTTCATGTATGTTCAGACCAAAGATTGCCTGAGTATTGTCGCTCTAGTTAAGAGTTATAATGTCGTGTTGTAGGCGAAGCATTGCATCTTGCGCTGAAAGTGAGGCCCTTACCCAATAATTCCTGCAGGCAGTAGTCCATTGTCCTCCACGTGTCTCTGGAGGCGTGCAAGCACAACATGCACCATAGTCTTTCCGAGACACAATGTTAAGAAAATGGGCCTCAAATTTTCTACTAAGGGAGCTTTCTTCGGTTTAAGTACAAATATGACTCTGGCATCTTTCCACGAAGGTGGAAAGGTGCCCGTGTCAAAACAGTCGTTAATGTACACAGTCAAAGCTTTAATAGAAATAGGGCCAAGATTTTCTAGTAATTTGTTGTTAACGCGGTCAGGGCCCGAAGCCGACGTGGTACGGTGTGTTGCGAGGGCGTGCGTAACTTCCGTTTCCGGCGCATTTAATGACTCATTAGCTTTCCCTGTGTAAGATGGTATAGAATCCTTACGTAATTGAGGTAAATGCAACGTGTGGAGCTTATCGAAGAGCTGTCCAAATGGTCTCTGCGCTCGTGTAACAGTTTAGTGATAGCGTGACAGTGTCATGTGCGAGAAGTGCTGGGTCTAGTAGATGTTAAGAAGTTGCCACGTTCGTTTATTACTGAGGTGGTCATGCATTCCTTCCCAAAGCTGACGCCATTGTTGTGCCCCCTATTGAGTCGCGTATCGCTTGATTTGTTGGTCTAGCTTCGCTATCCTAATGCGGAGTTTCCTGTTGTGCCGCTGGTGTTTCCACCATCACTGAAGTGACTGTTTTCCTTCCCACATATGAAGAAGCTTGGAGTCGAGAGTAGTTAACGGGGTGTCATGGGGGTGGAGTTTCCGAGTGAATTTCAACATCTTTTTGAAGCTGTTCAGTCCAGTCGGTAAGGTCTGCAATACGTGAAGAAGCGATGTTGTTGCGGGTATCTGTAAATTTGTCCCATTCTGTTAGCATCAGTGGGTTCGGGTGCAATGGGTCTGTGTTTTAGTTTTAAAGTAATGCTAATAACGTAATAATCACTGCCAAGATTAGTTTGGGTGTTAGTCCAAACCATTGTGGGGGCACTGTACGTGAGGGTAAGATGAGGGTATGTATCTTTGTTCACACTGTTCCCCAAACGAGTAGGCTCCTCAGGGTCATTGTGCAGTGTAAAATGATGTGCCTGAATATGGGACCAGAGGGCTCTACGTATCGGTGTTGATGTGGTGTAACCTCACGCTGGGTGGGAGGCGTTGAGGAGGAGGAGGAGGAAAAAATGAGGAAGGACAGGGAGGTTAGAAATCCCCCATAAGAAGGAGGGCGTGTTTGCCTGCCGAGGATGTAGCTCGGGCAAGTAGAGAATCGAAGCGGTGCCTTTGCTCTTGTGCTCAACTATATACGTTGAGAATGTATCAGAATTGCCAGTTAAGTTTATCATGTAGTATTTGAGAATATTGTGCTAAATGTCGATGTCAGATTATTTTGAATGAATAACTGTAAGGGGCTTCTGAGTTAATACAGCAGTGTTTGGTTTGGTATGAGCCGGGTTTTGATGCGTTCTATAACCTGGCAGCTGCACTACACCGTTTGTTTCTTGTAGCGCAATGATTGGGGGAAGAGTAGTTTGTGATTTGATGTACTGCGGGAGGTTTGACTTTTTTCGATGAAACCCCCTGCAGTTCCATTGCCATACACAAAGTTCAGTGCGGTTACGAGGAGCCATTTTCGCTAGGTTGATTTGGCTTAGGCTGGGCAAGCCCTGGATGGTTAGCGTGGACCATGTCCATCCATTGCGTGACTCTATCTAGGGTTTGTTGCGTCAGTAACATGGCTTGTTGTATCGAGGCTACGGATTCATGCAGCTTCTGCAAGGAAGCTGTGGAGAAGGTAATGAAGTTGTGTAGTTTTTCCCCGAGTTTTGTTACTTTTAATTTAACTTTGTCAACCTTCTCTGGTTTCAATTTGTTCTACTCGCTAATCCAATGACAATGTGGGAGTCGAGACTTTTCGTTTTTGTGCAGGTGGTTGAGCGGGGTGCGTAGCTATAGGGGTGGTTGAGAGAGGAGCTGGTGGTGGTGAGATAGGTGTAGTGGTGAAAGATGAGGCGGGGACATGTGGGGAGGTAATGATATGTGGGGTTTAACGTCCCAAAACCACTATATGATTATGAGAGACGCCGTAGTGGAGGGCTCCGGAAATTTAGACCACCTGGGCTTCTTTAACGTGCACCCAAATCTGAGCACACGGGCCTACAACATTTCCGCCTCCATCGGAAATGCAGCCGCCGCAGCCGGGATATGAACCCGCGCCCTGCGGGTCAGCAGCCGAGTACCTTAGCCACTAGACCACCGCGGTGGGGATGTGGGGAGGTAGATGGTTATTTGAAGGACTGAAGCTCTAGGCAAATTTTTGCATTTTCTGCCCTCAATTTAGCCATCTCATCCTGCAATAGTTTCAGCTGCTTTTGAATGGAGCTTTCCGGGTAGGCTAAATTTTGTTGCAATTTTGTTGCATCTGGTTGCAAATTGCAACGTTGCAAATTTTGGCAGACATGATCATGAACGCCTCGTCTACGCGTTAAGCTTGTCAGCTAAAAATTGTCAAACCTGGTGAGTGGCCCTTTAGGCGCTGGTTACTTGAACGCCCTGAATTCTGCTGTTGCGAAAAGCTTTTGAAGCAAATGAAAAATCAAGAAGGGTGATCTCAGTCTCAAATTGCGTCAGTTTCTAAGAATTGTGTTGCAATTCCTTATCTGCAGAACGTTTTGCATAGGCTGAAGAAAACCAGGAAACGGGCTGGTATCACTGCTTTATTTTCCACCCCGAAAAACCTATCGAAGCTTTGTCGGTTAGTGAATCATCCTGTCTGCAAATAGAGTAAAATGCTCTTTGAAGCACAGAATGCGCTTTATGCCTTGTGTTATTGGTGTTGTATATCTTATTCCGCTATTCTGTTGTATGATATACATAAGCTAAACTGGAAAGATATTGAATGATTGTTTAAGAGAGCACAAGGATAATGTGCACAATGAGGTCCAAGGACACCTCGGAATCCACTGCCAAGACTGCGCCTGCCTGGCCGTCTTTGAGCGTTGCCAGGTAGTAGGTAAGCACCCCTCACAGGCCACGCGTGAGGTAATTGAAGTCTATCGCATAAGCAAGTTTGACGGTACATGTGTAAGTTTCCCATCAGTTGCGCTATTGCAGAAAGAGAATTCGTATCTCGATAAATTCTAAGCTATGTATTTGTTAAATCAACAAGAGACAAGCGTTGCCGGCAATATTTCACAGTGGTTGCAAAGTGCACCCTTCTACGCATGTCCATTCTCTTCTTTTTCCACCTATATATGTACACCACTCCACTATTAAATCATTGATGAAAGTCAGCACTGTTTTCTATTCTCGTTCCTTTACTTCCGTATAGTTACGCTGTAGCTACTTTCGAGCTACGCTGTTCGTATATTCGCTCATGTTCTACCAACTTGCCCAAGTTTCCACGCTTTGTACGCTTCGTGTGACCAATGTTTGCGAAATATGCATCTGTCGAGGATGTGCGCATTATTGGTTCATAAATTTTCTTGCCCGCTGTCCCCATCGTGAGCAGGTGAAGAATAGTGCACCTGCGTGGGTCGTGCGTAATAAAAGCAAGGAATGTCAAATTATGCAGTGGCGTTGATTTCTTCGTGCGAACGTTCTGAAGGATAACGTGTAGCGAAGTCGTTTTGCTACCATTCTGCGGTTTCTTCCTCTACACGACTGAGTGTGAGGCGGTTTATAAACGGCAATTTCGTCGAGGCCGCCGCTTCAAGCTCGGGCGCCGTTCTGTCTTTCACAAAGGTGAGTTGAATTTCTGCGTTTTTTACCAAAACACTCTTAGTATAGGAATTACGAATTCATGGCGTTGGAGAGAAACACGTTTAGAGAATGAGCCAAACCTTTATATTCTTTCAAAATTCCGCACATACTTCTCAGTTTATTGTACAAACCTCTCTCAATACATCTAATTTACACAGTTCAGTTAACGCACAAATTGATCGGAGCACAATTCATGCGTATAACCTTGGTGTCCTAGCACACCCTATACTGTAGTATTGCTTAAACAGAATTTCATTAGCTTGCGGACTCTAGGGCACATATGATAGTACGTTTCATAAGCACCCCATAATGTCTCATCAATCTGTGCACAATTCGTTTTTGTTTCTTGTTTTGTTCCCCACCCACCATCGCGTATATATGAACTTTTTCACTGAAATAAAGTTAGTTCGATGTTGGCACATTGAACCCCTATTCATTCACCTCGATCTCTCTATTGTGTAAGCCATTTTATTATATATTTAATGAATATGTGTTGGGATCTGAAATCCCCAGTAATAAAACCGTCACTGTATGCACCAGAAATTGTCGTGAAACCATAAAATATGGATCTACTTGGTGAAAAACAAAAAACAAATAAGAGGCTTGAATGAGCATTCTTGATATCTTTCTGCCTTTTCGTATCAGCAGTGGCCATGCATTTTGGAACGAAGACTTGTATCTTCATGCTATTCTCTGCAGTTTTTGCTAGCGGTAAGTTCCCATTTTCTCTGTGCAATGAGTGTAAAGCCTTCATCACCAAGACAAAGAATAGCTTCTCAAGTACACCAAATCTTGCCATGAAGAAATATGCGCTCTACTTCTGCTGTGCTCCGCCAAAGCTGTTATTCGTAGTTCACCCTGTGCTGTTCTCAAAGCATGTACATTATGCCAGCATTTTTTTTTAGTTTGACAAAGACGCCTAACTCTCTTGTGTTCTTGGTGGCACTTCGCATCTCTTCGTATACGTACGGCCTCTCTAACTGATCATTGGCGTTCAGGCCATACCTAGACTTATGTTTTTGTCATTTTAGCTACGGTATCGACTGCTCCTGTTTGTCCTGTTATATACAGTGGTATACCTGCATGCTAGTGTTACGATTATCATTTTCGGTTTCACCGTAGGTTTTGTTGTTTCTGTTTATCGACTTTATTATTTTCAATGTTTTCTCTGATTTATTAGCGATGGCAATGTACAAGATAGGACTTCAAACTTCCGTCTTTAGATACAGCGGTGCATTACTGGTCATCTTGTGCATTGTGACTCATTTTTATTGTTTCAATTTTGTTTACAAGAGCAAGCTACACACTTTTTAATAGACCTGCGTTTATATATTCATGCACAGATTTTAAAAATTGGCTACCGATATTTCATCGGTTCAGACCTTCAGGTACATTACAATTTCATCAATATAACCATATATCGTAAGCTTACTTAATCAGTTCAAAAATTGAAATAATCATATTTGTGAAACTGATGCAGTTTTTTTTTTGTTTTACCTAGTTCGTTACATATTTTCGTTAAATGTGTGCTATGTTTTTTTTTCATTATGCGATTGTGAGTACCTCCAAGAGGTCTTGATAAAGTCTAGATTTGACCTGGTAAAATATTTTTTATTGATTACCATTACACACCCTCCAGGTTGCTGGCGAACAACGTTCCGCAGTGGCCTCCGGGCAGTGCCACGACCACATCGTGATTTTTTAGTTCATATCTTTTAAGCGTACAGAGGATTACACGTGGTATGAAATGAGCTGATCAAAGATTATTGTACGTGTGCTCGCTACGTGATTAATGCGCTTTTTGCAGATTTGCACGTTAGATAAAACATTGCGTACCACAATAACGTATCATCGCTTCTTTCTACAGCACTCAAATCACGTGAAAACGAAAACGGCTGCCCTGAAAGTACCACGGTAAGTTAGATACCGTATTGGTGATAAGCATACATGGTTCAAAAGCTATACACAGCCTCGCTTAGGTCTAACCGTGGAACGCCTAGATAAAATACTTAGACGCAGCATCCATTACAGGATTGGGTACTCAGATTTTTCTGAAAATCAATAAAGTATAAATGCTTCTTTGTTTCTCTTTTTTATGCTCATATAATCATCTGTGTATTTGTGTAATGTTCGTTATTTCTGGACCTATATGACCACTGTAGTGTTACACACACTTGTTTCACTCAATTGCGTCACAAATGCGTGACTTGCGTGAACTTGGCTCACACTAAATAACGCAGTCGAACTTTAGTCCCCCCTCCCCGCATGCGTTAAGCTACTGACTCGAAAGTCGCGACCAGGATACAGGCTACGGCGGTCGCATTGAGAATAAAGGCGAAACACTGAAGACGTCATGTACTTCTATTTAGGTACACGTAACTAGGTTGGTTATTTCTCTAAAAGGGTAGAAACTTGAGCTTTTCGGCATAGATTCATCGTAAAATACTCCACGAGAAAACGAGAGAAGTCACGTTGCCTTTCTTCTTCTCTCGTATACCCGCGCTGGTTTTTACGATGATTTTTATTTCTTGAATATCTCAACTACAGTGTCTCTCGTTATCAAAACTTGTTTTCGCACGTACCATACGGGACGTAGCTATTAAAAACACCATGTTTTTGTCGCTAATAAAGCATTGCAATTAGGCCTCGTTAATAACGAGCTTGTAAGTACAAAATGTTTGAAATCATGCAGTAATATTTTTAACAAACAAAAAGAAATTTACCGTGAACACAAGTTGTGTCAGAGGCAAGGCTTGATAACGGCATCTACGAGCTTCAAGCACTCGTTTGTATTCGCCCGGTGGCTGAGCCAACATGTTCTTCGATATGAGCATTCCGAAATTAAATACAGCATTCACACTACGCACCACCGGTACATGACGTACTAAAGAAGCAGATTAAGCGACAACATGACGTGGCCCATAAGCAGCCATACGCACGAGGTCTTTACTTGAATTTCTTACGGAAGTGCGTCAACTGAGTTACTTTGCGAGGCAAGCACGTGCTAAGTCGTGACATTCTTGCCTCCTACTCTCCTCTTTGTCAAAGAATCTCTCGTTCTCATTGAATTAATGTAAATATAAGCAATGAAATTCGTGCTTCTGAGGACATCAGCCCGCAAAGATGTCGGGTGTAACACAGAAACAAATAACGATGTTAATCTGTTTCACCTTAGGCCCTTGCGCGCACTTTTCCTAAGAAGTATTTACCGACTAAGCCTACTGCCCAGTGCATTGAGGTGAAATTTCAAATTGTGGCTTTCAAAGAGCTTTCAAAATTCTCATCTCAACGAACAGTACGTCAACTAATAACAAAATGGTATGTCATCGTCTATGTCTTTTTCCAGAGCCCGAATGAGGCGCTATCCAGTGAAGTTGGGTGTAATGGTCAACAACACCAAGACCAGGACCGCTTTCGATATAACAGACGTGGTTCCATGGATTCAAGCAGGCTCACTTTCGGGGAAAGAGGTAACTATACAAAGCACCAAATGGTCACAATTCAGTTCGTTGGTTTGGGTTGAGTAAGGTAGCGGATGGTTGCTGCATCATATTATTGTATGTTTATTTCAACACTTAATCACCTGACAAGGTGGCCCAGTAGTTGCGGTACTCGACTGCTGACTTGGGCGCGAGGAATTTGAATCCCTGAAGTGGCGACCAAACCTGGTTATAAGTGGAATGCTTTAGGATGTGGTACTTACATTTAGAAGCATGTTGAAGAATCCCAGCTGGTTGAAATTTCCGGAGTAATTATATTGTGTTCTTGAGACGCAAACCCCGACAATTATTATTAATACTTAAAACTCTTTCTTTTTCTTAGATGTAACCCCTGTATGTACCTCGAATCCATCTTGATAAGTCTTGTGTCTTGTCCAAATAGTATGCACTGGAACAGTGCATTATACATGTAACATTGACACTGCATTTTTCAAACGGCGTACGTGTTACTGCAATATAGCTCGTACTGCATATTCATCACTGGCCTGCGGGATACACATAAGAAGTTACAGTAATGGTCACAATACTGCTGTTTACAACCTGATTAGGAAGCTCTTAGGTGACCACTGTATGAAGAAGACTCAATATGTGCACGGGACTGACGACGTCTCCCATTGGCTCGCTTTATTCATTCATAAGGTCTTCTAGTCCGTCAAGAGAGCGTACTTCATTTACCACCGAAAAAAAATATCTCTTTCCAAAATTATTCAAGGCTTAGAATACTGCTATGTGCCTCATCAGTACTTCGTTTTGTCTTCAAAATAAACCACTGAGTATTTTAAATTTGCCAAAATCTGAAGAGGAAGCTAAAATTTTAGTGTTTTGCATTGCATTCCACTTATAGGCGGCGACGACTACGAGCAAGGCCGGGCGTTTGAACGCCTTGCTTCCCTGGCCAAGTACGCAAGGTCGAAACTCCCGTTCACCAATCAAAGATCCAGGACTGCGGGTGAAACAAATCGTCCGTGCAATAAGCAGTGAATAACTGTTGCACTCAGTTGAAAAATAATGTTCCCGAATTTCAACATTAAATGCTTCACTCGAGAATAAACTCACTAACGAAAATTGAATCCTTCATTCAACTGTCCCTGCATTTCTCTGGCGAAACTTCTGCTGTACACCTTCCACACATAAATACTGTGCGAAGAGCACGTTACATAAGCAAACGCCGCTGATCTCTGCGTCATATCGCCTGCGATAACATGAAAGTAAAATGTGTCCGTCCAGAAGTACGCGCTTTCTGTACCGTGATATGAGAGGGCTTGCACGATTCTTTTTGGTGTTTGGCATCTATAGCATCATTAAACTCGGATTCAACCAACTTTACGCTCGCCGGTGCATTTTTATACTGATGAATCCGGGGATGGTATGAGCGATGCGGACTCTTGGACAAAGTTGGCCATCACAACATGGGTTCAGGTGTTGGAGGAGCTAATCTCGGAGTCCAGGACTATGATGCACTGCTTCCCTTTACCTCTCCCAGTGCGCTCCTAGAAGCCATTTGAGAAGGAAAAGTGATATAAAAAAGCGTGTTTCTAAAGCCTCTCATGAGATGGTGGCGCAGAAGAAGAAGGTTGACCGTGGTGTAGTGGATAGCTTGCGCTGTTTCTGTTCTCGTGGACTGATTGCGTTGACAGAACATTTTTTTTCCGCCATATGGACCTGTGCACTTTTTTTCACATTTCCGTGATGAAAATAGTAGTTTAGAAATAGTAGTTTTGGTGGTCCCTACCAGCAAACACTTTCCAGTAAGAAAAGGGAACCTCACGTTTGGGTTGTTTTTCAGAAGAACCTTTCAGCAAATGAATACGCATTACAAATAATTAGGGAAGTGGGCTGGTCAGCATCACTGAATTTTTATTGGAGAAAATTTTTGTGACTTCCTGTTTTGGTAAAAGACAAAGAACCGAAGGACGTTACGACAAAAAACGCTATTACCTTCAACAAAAGCTCAAATACGTTATTATTGTATTGTGACGTGGAGGTGATTGCGTGAGGTCACCTTAAGCTTCTCTAGCCAGCAAGTTCGAGCAGCACAATGGTGGCACGTTCAATTTCGTTGCTGGCAATATACAATGCGAGGAGATCGAAACACCAAACATCGTGCGCATGGTACCTGTGAGGTTATTGGCAGCCTTGAAAAGCGGATTAGCACGCTTACAAAGTAACACGCACGTCTGCCACATCGCCTTTCTCGGCTATTCAATGAACCAGTGTCCATAATTCTCTAATAGAGTGAAGCATCATGACATGATTCCTACAGGCGTATGAAATAGAGCTCTAGATAACAATGACGCCTGATAGTGATATCGAAAAACATTGCTTTTTGGGTGCGTATTCTTTAAGTTATTCCGTCTTATTTTGGCCAACAGAAGTTCTGCATGGTGATCAGGAATGTTCACGTATTCCACTAAGTATAATCAGAGTGCGTGAGCGCGCACTTCAAGTGTTCTACAGTTTCTTTTCTTTTCTAGGCGCCACGTACAACTGTTCAAGTTAGTTACTAATTAACTGTTGTTCGTTGTGGAAGTTCGAATTCATATACATAATTTCCTTCAAATATACTTTTCATTAAAAGAGCTTTACCATGCTACCTTGCGAAAACAGGAATAAATATTCGTTTGTGGGGAATATGTTCATACCAACTACCATGAATATATATATATATATATTGAAAGACGCAGGCAGACTAGGTACGGCGAGCAGGCAGGGCGAGCAGAAGCGTTTATTCTGCGATGTCTGGCTCGGCTCAGAACAACACCCCAAGAGAGAGGACGATGATGATGGGTATGTGCAAGTGAGAACGATCAAATGCTTGGAATGTGCTTACAATTTCCCCCCCCCTCTGCGAAGCGGCCAACCTGGCCGCCAGTCAGAGATCGGCCGAACGAGTAACAAAAGGCTTCATGCGTGAGACGTGAACTATTTCCGTGCTGCGCAGACGGCGGTCAGTGACAGACTGAAGCGGGGTGACGAGGTAGTTAACTGGAGATGTCTGTCGTACAACGGTGTATGGGCCAACATACCGGTGAAGAAATTTCTCGCAAAGGCCCGACGCTCGAACCGGGGTCCATAGTAAAACCTTATCGCCAGCATTAAAGGCCACGTCGCGTCGTTTTTTATCACAGCGATGTTTTCTCTCCTTTTGGGTTGCTTCTGTGTTTTTGCGAGCAATTTCACGGCATTGTGTGACTCGGGCTGCGAACTCTTCTGGGAGCGAGGTACTGCTTGGAGCCGGTGCAAAGAAAAATGCCGTGTCGAAGACCGAGGAGGCAGATCGGCCGTACACGAGAAAAAAACGGGCTGTAGCCAGTTGATCGTTGTACCGCAGTATTGTATGCGAAGGTGACAAACGGTAAAATGTTATCCCAATTTTTGTGGTCAGGATGCAAGTACATCGATATCATGTCAGAGAGTGTTCGGTGGAAGCGCTCGGTAAGGCCATTCGTTTGCGGATGGTATGTAGAAGTGGTTTTATGCACTGTATTGCACGCCTGCAGGACTTCATCCAGGACCTTGGAAAGGAAGGCTTTGCCACGGTCACTCAAAAGGACGCGAGGGGCTCCGTGGCGCAAGACGATGGAGTTCAAGAAAAAATTGGCGATTTCTGTGGCGGTAGCAGAATGAAGAGGTGAAGTCTCGGCGTATCTTGTTTGATGGTCGACTGCAGTGACGATCCAACGGTGACCGGAAGGTGTCAACGGCAAAGGACCGTACAAGTCTATTCCGACAAATTCGAATGGTGTGGTGGGACAGGGAAGAGGCTGAAGGAAACCAGCAGGCGGGGATGTGGATCGCTTGCGGTGCTGACACAACGCGCACGAGCCCACGTATTTGGCCACCGTTGTGGACAAGCCAGGCCAGAAGCAGCGCGTCTTGATGCGATCGTAGGTCTTGTGGAAGCCTAGATGACCGGCAGCAATATCATCGTGGAATGCTTCCAAAACTCGAAGACGAAGGCAGCGGGGAAGAACTGGCACCCACTTGTTACCGGTGGGATGGTAAATGTAGCGCTTAAGCACACCGTCCTCAAGGCGAAATTGTCGAAGCTGGCGTCGCAAGCGGCTGTTGGGTGGTTTAGTGACACCGCGAAGGCGATCAATGAAAGACCGACAGTAGGAATCTGCCAGCTGAAGTGAACGTAAATCGGAGTTCGAAGATAGCTGCATTGGATCCAGCGATGCGAGCGATACGTGTTGTGAGGCAAGCTGGGTGTCAGAGTCATTCGAACGCGATGCGGTGGACGTATTGTCACGAGAGAGCGAAAGTGGGCACCGGGACAGCGCGTCGGCATCATGATGACATTTGCCAGACTTGTACGTAACCGTAAAGTCGTACTCTTGTAAGCGCAGTATCCAGCGCGCAAGACGTCCTGACATATTCTTCATTGATGAAAGCCAACAGAGTGCGTGGTGGTCGGTGATGATGGTGAAGTGCCGACCGTAGAGATACGGGCGGAATTTCTGTATCGACCATACGATAGCCAGGCACTCCTGCTCCGTGATGGTGTAATTCCGCTCAGCTGTTGACAGAGTCCGGCTAGCGTAGGCCACAACCTGCTCTTTAGAGGTGGAATCACGCTGCAGAAGGACTGCTCCAATGCCTTGTGCGCTTGCGTCAGTATGGAGTATGGTAGGCGCTCTCTCATCGAAGTGGCGCAGCACTGGTCCGGAAGTCAGGCGTTCTTTCAAAATTTCAAATGCAGACTCGCAGTCGTTGGACCATGAGAAAGGAGCACCAGTGGCCAATAACTTATTTAGCGGATCCGCTAAGGTAGCAAAGTTGCGTATAAAGCGACGAAAATAGGACGCGAGACCAAGAAAGCTGCGCAACGTCTTTTGGTTGGACGGTCGAGGGAACTGTAGCACAGCTGCGATCTTCTCGGGATCTGGTTGGATTCCGTCTTTGGAAACGACGTGACCGAGGACTTTGATGCTTTTGCTGGCAAATGTACACTTCTTTGTATTTATCTGAAGGCCAGCCTTGGAGAGACATTGTAGCACCCTCGTCTAATCGTTGAAGATGTTGGGCAAAGGTACATGAAAAAACAACGATATCATCTAAGTAACAGAGGCAGGTCTTCCATTTTAGGCCACGAAGAACAGTATCAATCATTCGCTCAAACGTGGCTGGAGCGTTGCACAAGCCGAATGGCATTACATTAAATTCATAAAGGCCGTCCGGTGTGGCAAATGCAGTTTTTTCTTTGTCAGCCTCGTTCATGGGGATTTGCCAGTAACCTGATCGTAAGTCAAGGCTCGAAAAATAGTTCGCCCCTTGCAGTGTGTCTAAAGCGTCATCAATTCTAGGCATAGGATATACGTCCTTGCGTGTGATCTTATTTAACGCGCGGTAGTCAATGCAAAAACGAACAGAGCCATCCTTCTTTTTAACTAAAACGACTGGAGATGCCCAGGAACTCGAAGAAGGTCGTATTATATTTCGCGATAGCATCTCGTTCACTTCTTTTTCAATTATTTCTCTCTCTGATTGCGAAACCCGATATGGGCGACGGCGTATCACACGAGAACCGTCGGTTTCAATGCGATGTACAGCCGCGGAAGTCTGACTCAGTGTTGTGGCACAGCTATCAAAGCAGGCTTTGTGCTTAGCCAAAAGGGCCAATAGTGCTTCAGACTGTTTTGGTGTGAGGTCTGAACCAATGACAGCTCGAAAAGGGAAAGAACGTGAACCTGGAGCTGGTACTGGTGACGAAGACGGGCAGAGTGTCGCGATGGAGGTCAATGGAGAGAAGTCAATCTTTGCCACTGTCATTCCCTTGGGCAGCAGCACAGATTCTGCAGTTGTGTTAGAAACGGGCAGAAAAGCGCAGCCAGGGGAAAACCGGAGGAGGCAAGAGGCGACGAGAATTCCACGGGAGGTGCAGCGAAACGAAGGAGCCACAAGTGCATCACCGTCGGTTACTTGGGTAGATGCGACAGCTATCACGTGTTCGTGACCAGGGTGCAGGACGCAGTCTTCAACAATGACCAAGTTGGAGATCGAGGGTGATGAAACTGGAATGGGCGCATCCGTTGTATCCGTTATGTGAATGACGTTCTCTTTAAAGGATATAACAGCGGAAGCAGAATGCAGAAAGTCCCAACCAAGGATAAGTTCATGAATGCACGTGGGCAACACAATCATCTCGATGTGGTGACGTATACCATCAATAGAAACACGAGCCGTACACTGTCCGTCAGGTTGAATCAGCACGTTATTTGCCCCACGCAACACAGGTCCCACATAGGGCGTTCTGACTTTACGGAGGCGCGAGCACAAGTCACTACGCAAAACAGAAGTGGTTGCACCGGTGTCAACGAGAGCTTGCACAGGAATACCTTCAAGAGTCACTGACAACATATTAGCTGGGCGAACAGGAGGTATTTTTGTTGGTCGACGGGACGCAGTTTTCCCTCCAAAAACTGCAATCCTTAGTTTTCCGAAGATTGGTCAACAGGACGGGAGATGATTGGACGAAGCGGCGATGCGGAGCGGCGGTAGGGCGATGGAGAGCGTCGTCTGGAGGAGCGGTATTCCTGATGTTGACGAGGGGACACTGGAGGAGACGGAGACCGGTACTGCGCGGACGGGTAGGTGTCTGGAGCATAAAGATCTGGTCTTCGGAACCGGTCTCGTTCGAACTCAGCATAGCCTCGTCGTTCCTCTTGCTGGCGGCGACGGCAGTAACGAGAAATGTGGCCTCGTATACCGCAGTAAAAGCAAACAGGACGGGATTGACGCCACTGAGGATACAAGGGTGCAGCAGTCATTCCACCTCGCATAGCAGCCAAATGGCTACTAGCAGTATCCGTAGAGCTAGATGCCCCGGGAGCAGGCGGAATCGCAGCGATCTCCGCATATGTGGGCATTACCGTTTGAACAACCGGTGCTGCCGGTGTCGACCTGGGCGTCACATCGGCGTATGTGGGCATCGGGCGTGCTGGCGGAGCGACCGGGGATGTCGGTGTCGCCATCGCCGCTAACTCCTGCTTAACAAGATTCCGCAGGTCGAATGGTGGAGACGGAGCGGAGGCGACAGTGGACCGCTGCTGTTCAAGGTCTCGAAGTTCTTCCCGGATAATTGTGCGGATAAGGGTTTTTAATTCAGAGGGAGGCATCAGGCGTGGATCACTGTCTTGTTGAAGCCGGAGGGACTGCAACTGGTCAAGGCGTTGGCATGTCGAAATGACGTCGTTAACCGTAGCGGGATTGCCAACAGCCAAGGCGTTGAATGCGATTGGGCCGATTCCTTTAAGGATGTGGCGAACGCGCTCATCTTCCGTCATGTCTTTATTCGCACGGCGACAGAGGGCCAAAACATCCTCGATATACGAAGTGTACGACTCATGTGCCAGTTGTAGACGCACAGCCAGCTTCTGTTTCGCGGCTTCGGAACGACCCGATGAGCATCCGAATATTTGTCGCAGTTTGTTGGCAAAGGTCGACCAATCAACGAAGTCAGTTTCGTGATTAAAATACCAGGTTTTGGCTACGCTGGTCAAATAGAAAGGAAGGTAGCTCAGTTTTCTCTGCTTCGGTCCATCGATTGGCTGAACCCACACGGTTGTAAAGGTCAAGCCATTCCTCGACGTCGTCACCACGAAGACCCGCGAACACGGGCGGTTCGCGCTGAGGGCTGGTGACAGTAGATGAAGAGCGGGCAGCCGCCGGCGTAGGGGCTGTAGCGTTAGGGCTAGGCGTTAGGTCCGATGTCTGCATACCTGTGTGGGTGGCTGGGTGCAATCGGCGACCAGATCGGAGCTCCAGGTGGGAAATGAACGTAGGAGGACGTCGGGATCTTACCCAGCACCTCCACCACTCTGAAAGACGCAGGCAGACTAGGTACGGCGAGCAGGCAGGGCGAGCAGAAGCGTTTATTCTGCGATGTCTGGCTCGGCTCAGAACAACACCCCAAGAGAGAGGACGATGATGATGGGTATGTGCAAGTGAGAACGATCAAATGCTTGGAATGTGCTTACAATATATATATGTATATATATATATATATAAAGTCCGTGCTCTTCAGTGACCCCTATGGCCCAGCGTATGATCCGGACTTGGTCGTCCAGTCGTGAGCTGCGCGGAGCAGCCTCCCATCGCTCCTGTCGCTCAGCCCCCG